>JAVSBV010146928.1:0-15673 GCA_033117975.1 Parotocinclus spilosoma | reverse complement strand
TCCTACTCAAAATGTGGCCGAACCGAATTCAATAAATTATGAGGTGTTCGGAAAACAGAGGCATCACTGTATTTATATTTTAGTGTTTGAGACAATATTTTGGACAATAAGGAGCATGTACATGTGTGTAGGAATACAATATGCCCAGACATTTTTAGAGAACACTCACTTAAATACCACTTTGGTTTGGTGTCTTTGCCTTCTGATGTTTACCATTTGATTTCACCACAGTCACAAGACTTGTTACTGTTCATAAACTCCTACATACTGGGATAAGTGAGATCACTCAGATTTTATGACATGGTTAAGTAAACATTACGATTTACTGCAATCTATAAAAATAACAATATACAGTTTAAATCAATGTTAATTTTGAATAATGTTATGGAGAGACTGTTTCGCTTACTATTTGGTATCATTATGTTCAAGGTAAAAACAGATAAAAGAGACAGGACGTTCCAGAATTCAAGATTAATGGAAGGTTTATCAGTTCGGAATATAGATAAACAGTCTCACACTAAGCAGGTTTGATGGTCTGCTGTCCTAAAAAAAACTGGATGTACTTAATGCTGGGAAAATGAGCAATAATCCTCCCAAAGTTTATAAAATTGTAGTGCTAATCTGGAGTTATGCAGAAAATTGATACATTGTGGCCAAATTACCCGTTCTGCTCTGAAGCAGAAACAATTCAAACAATTTGACTTTCCACCAAAACCACCCTTTTGAGTGTCAGTGAGACTAAAGTGAAGTACATTATCAAATGCTCACTGACTAATTTCAATAAAATAGCTGTCTTTTAAGGTCTTTATTATACAAGCCTTGAACCAGCAGGCAGCCAGGCCATCTTTTGTTATATACATTTAATTGACAGAAACAAATGCTCTACGATGTCAAACTGACATGAGGTCCCTAGCCTGATATCTCTGGAGCAAGTCCATAACGCTGGCCTAATGACTACAAAAAGATTACATTGATTTAATTATGTATCGCTTTCACACCAAAAAGGTATCACTTCATTGACGCGTTGCTAATTAAGAACAAGCTTTATGCACACAAACATAACTTAACAGAAAACTTGTACTGTTCGTACTATTGTAAAATTAACACAAATTCATAGTAGTACACTTTTTCATTTCATCTTTGCTTATTTGCATTTTGTATTTCAAACTTAAGTTATATATACCTATGCATGTATATAATTGTGCCTTTTTTAGCATACTGTCTTAAACAGGAACAACACAAGACAAGATGTCAATCCTTCGTGGAAACGCCAATTAACCCTCACGACTCTGGAGACATCCAGACTTCACACCAAGTCCTGGACCAAACCTGGGATGCTAGAGCTGTGAGGCAGCCGTGCAGAGAGCTGTGGTACCGCACAAACCCAGGTTTCTTCCAAAATGAACCCTGACCACAATATTGTTCTCCAGTCTCCAGACTTTATAATCATTTACCAAATCTGCATTATTGGCATTATCCAGACAAAATGCAGTTGGGTCAACAAGGCTAAATCTGTCACTTAATTAATCAATTTATTTAATGTCTTTTCATCATTGGCTATTCATGACAGGAGTATGGTTACATCAATACTAGTTAGATACATTCATACTGGAGGCAATTTATAGCAACCAGCTAATGCAGCGCACATCTTTAGAATGTGGGAAGAAACAGGATTAGATGGAATTAAACCTGCACTGCAACAGGAAAGGCATGCAAACTCCCTGAGTCAAGAGTAGGGATCCAACCGGGGGTCTTGTGTCAACTGCATTATCCACAGACTGTCATATCACAGTTTCATGTTGCTTATCTTCACATCCCATTCATGCATCACGTGACTGGTGTCAAAAAACATTTTTGACAAAATTTGAACAAAGTGAATTTGCTTGCTTACTAAAACTGAAACACCTTGCAGCTGATCTTAAGAAGTCACAGTGCAATACTGAACAGCCAATGCAGGTCAATCAACCACTGCTTCTTATCAGAGCATTATTTAGACTAACAAAAGAATTAATAAACAGGTGGCACCAGTGTAATCACCAACTACAAAACTTTATCACACAAACAGTTCTGTCCCATTGCAACACATTTAGAAAGCACTGTGCTGACTAAAGGAAACAGTAGTCACTGCTATGAGACATCTTCAGGCATTCCAGTGTCCAGCAGATATCCACACAAAAGCATCTCTGGGCTCCATAATGAATAATTAGTTTTCTCTCAAAGTTCCATTTTGGAGAGATGAAGACACCGTCTGTTTTCAGTTTCAGAAAAGAAGAACTAAAAAAACGCTCCTGATGAACAGTTGCACGTGCTAATAGGACTAGGAGTCATATAGAAGGCAATGGCATCACAAATCACATATTTTCTATAGTGTTCTGTAATTGTGTTTGTTTTCTTGAAGTCAGTTAGAAAAACAAGCTTCTTGTAAATTACCTTAGTCTTGCGTAGATAACTTAGCCATTTGCATCATAAAGTCCAGTTGCTTAAGAACCTTCTTAAGAATTTCTTACTGGAGTTGCAAGAGTTTCATACTGGTCAGTATTTATGTCTCCCTTTCATACGTCAAGTGTCAAATATAGAGTGATCCATCAGCAGGCCCCACATATCCAACAGCAATGAGGATAACATCAATGAGAGTCCAGATTCCCAATCCTCCAAAACTGAAGAGCTTGCCCAGTCCTTCTCGCCACTGCCCCAGATAGAAGCGGTCAGCTCCAAATCCACCCAGAGTAATGCTGCAATAAACAAAGTGCAATTACATTTCATGTCTAGTCTTTGTTTTATAAATGCAATACATTATTTGATTGCAATAAATCTGAGCTTATCAAGTACAAGTCAATTATCTCATTCTGTATTTCCTGTTTGTAATTCCACAGTTATGTAATAAATGTTACCTAACCAAACTTGACTAAACCCAGAAATCAATAAAACACTGCATGGCTTGTCAGTCAGGTAATGAGAACAAACGTGTGGGCTACAACAATTTCAACAATTTCTTTTGTTCTTATTGCAGTGGACAGCAAACATCCTTACTTCTACAAAAATTGGAACACTTGGTCATATTACATGTTTTGTTTATATATTAATCCAAATAATAAAATAATAATGATTTATATATACGTCAAAATAAAAATTCCATAATTGAAACCATACTTTAAAATATAAAGCATGCATCTCAGCATATGCAAAAGCTTGGATAGCTTTCCAGATGATTCAGTCATGTTTTTATGTTTTTAGTTGTTAAAACTTGGATTTTGGCCAGATGATAGGCTTGGGTAGTTCATAAATATTAATGAATATTGTATTAATTTGGACCAATGTATTATTAAAATGATTTTTTTTCCACTAATAGTAGTACATGGCTTGATATTTTTTTGGAAATACTGAAGTTGCAGAGAAGCTTGAACATTAACAGTGTTCCAAAGCACTTGTGCTGAGAGACTTAATTGTGGTACCTCTGTTAATTTGGTTTTATTTAATCCCTTGCTCATATGTTTATATGAGCTATTAATGAATGAAGGTTATTGTTGCACTGCCATCTGAGGGATCCAAAGTCACTAGATCATAGTTTACTTCGGTTTAGGCTTGTACCCTCTTTTCACCCAAATTCCTTGACTGTAGCACACGTTGCTTTTAAACAATATTTTCAATTATTTTCTCACATATTGACAAACTGTAGATCCTGTGCCCATCTTTGCTCCTCAGATGTTTGTGGAAACCACTAAATCATAATTATAACCACCTGCTGACATCATCTGTTTGAAATTATAAACATCATTACTAGTCCACTTTGCCAGTGTTCGAAAATATTTTGGAATGCGTTACAATGCAGGACTGGATGTTTATTAACAAATGAAGCGGACCAAAACATGACATATTTTGGGTTCATAATGTCTAAAAATGATATAAAAGTCAAATTATGAACTTTTTAAATTTGTATTTTCCATACTTCCCCAATATCTTCTGATTTAGGGTTGTAAGTGACAATTTGTTGACAGAAGCAAACGGTCTATACTGTCTAACAATCATTAGCTCATTTAGCCTGACAACTCTAGTGTCACAGAACACATCCACTGTTCTGTAACAATAATTTAACTACAACAATTTCTGAGTTCAATTAATGACTATCATCATTACATAATAATATTATATTATAAGACATTATAAAGGCCACATGATGTTCCTCCAAAGCACGAAAATACAGGTAATCGTGATGAATCTTCAAATGAAACTAATTAAGAGTAGTTCACCATAAACCCAAACATAGCCCTTTTACTGCCCTTTTACTGTGAATTAATTAAACTTATGTACAAATTATACTGCCAGATGTGCTTTTGAATGTACATCCATATACAATTCATCTTTTAAGCAATAGAAATGCAGGATAATTAACCAATACTTAGTATTTCCATTTTTGATGGAATTTTCACTTCTATATACCACCCTCCTACGTGCTGTTACCCTCCTATTTGTATTGTCTGTCTTGCTAACTGTAAGGAACTAAGGCCATATCTTGATTACCTGAGTGTTAGTGCTGTAGACCATTTGTATCCTCCAGTCCAATTGCAAAACAAGCGCTTCTGAAATTCCCTTTTTCCTATTCAGATAAGGCAGACAAAAATAAATCTTTGCATAAATATTATTGTTATTTGGCAAAATACATTAAAAACAGAAAGACAGAGAATCAAAAAAGGAACGAGTAAAAAGACACAGGGGTAGAATACACTGCTCAAAACAATTAGGGGGTATTTTTCAAATGAAGTGATTAAAAAGAAGCATTATATATTATTTAATTAAACCAAAGTCAAAGAAAGTTGTTCAATTACGTAAAACTCAATTATTGTGAATGAGTATCAAGTGACATATGCCCATTACTGACAGTAAGTAGACAAGATCAGACTGTCCAGCAGTTATTGTGGGATCCTTTTCGCATTTGAAAAATCCCCTAATTTTTATGAGCAGTGCATTCTACCTTTTATAACTGTCACACACCTATAACACTGAAATGTGGAAGTGGGACCAATTTTACACAGCAATTTTGTTAACACATATTTGCAGTTTCATTCCCTATTCTGAAACGAAAGTCTTCTTTTGCATGCTATTCAAAAAACACCAGTGCATCTACGCTATATTATATTATACTTTACATTGTGAACATTTTTTTTTGCTGTGTTTTCTTCTAAAGGTAAATTCAGTTCAGCTCACATAACAAATAAATAGAAGCTTCTGAAAGTGGAACACAATACAAATGCTGCATTACAGCTGAATGAATAGATCTTCCTCCGGCTGTCCTGGAATATGTCTGAATCAAATCAAAATAATGCACGCTAAGAATGTGCAGTACAAAGTGGACCAATATACTGTAGCTGCATTACTAGAAATATGGAAGTGCTCTACTGAAAGGAGAACAGGTGACTTGTATTCCTGTTGTTTTAATAACCCACCCAGCACTAGCTTCAGATATTTATTAATCATCAGAAGTATCTCGATCTGTAAAACTCGCCTCTTTAATAAAGACATTAAGACAAATAGACAGAAATGGATCAGACATCCAGGCTAAATTTAGGTCAACCACAAGAAGATTTTTTTTCCTGTTTGATTTTGCTCAACATCGGTTTCAGCATCAATGGCTATTTAACAAGAGACACAGGAATCATTGATACACAAGGTTACATTAAACCTAGTTGTACATATTGGAATTGGACTGAGAGTGGAAAGCCGACACAGGTAGACTACAAGGTCAGGATCAAACAGTGGCCGCTGGAGCTGTGAGGCTATATAATCACTCAAGTAATCATAGTGCTAAAAACAATACATGTTTCTACTCTGCCAATGATAACTGCTTTTATTTAACCCAATTGTAATAATTGTAATAATAATAATAATAATAATAATAATAATAACAACATGCATCATTAGCCAAGCTATTATACAAGCTCCGGACTCTTCATTCATGTACCCGTTCAAATGCTTATTAGCCCAAATATCTCATCAACCAATCACATTGGAGCAAATCAATGCATTTAGATATGTCCACATTGTATATATTTGGGATTACTGGGATTTTCAGCCATCAAAAGACTTTTCAAACTGGTTCGAGTTAATAGAAAGATGATAATAACTCAAGCAATGATTCAATACAACCAAGCTATTCAGAAGAGCATCTGCAAATTCACAAATCACACCTTGACGCAGATGAGCCACAGCAGCAAATCACCACAACATAGGCTAGTCCTGTCAGATTGGACAGACAACTGAAGCTACAGTTCGCATGGGCTCACCATGATTGGGCAACAGAAGATTGGGAAATTAGTCTGAGGAGGCTCGATTTCAGACGGCAGGATCAATATTTGGCATAAACAACCTAAAATTGTGGATCCATCCTGGTTTAGCAATGGCTCAGGCTACTACTGGTGGTGGAGTTAATAGTGTGATTATTTTCTAGGCGCACTTTAGGCTCCTTAATACCAATTGAGTATTGCTTAAACACCACAGTCTACCCAAGTATAGTTGCTGAGCATGTCCATTCCTTTATGATCACATTGTACCATCTTTTAACAGCCATGTCACACTGCTCAGTTCATTGCCAACTGATTTCCTAAACATGTTGATGAGCTCACTGTACTCAAATGGCCTGCATTGTCACCAGAGCTTGGTTCAATAGAGCTCCTGTGGGATGTGCTGGGACAAGAGGCCATCAGCTGACAAATCTGCAACAACTGCGTAATGCCATCATGTCAATACGGACCCAAATCTGTGAGGAATGTTTCCAGTACCATTCTGAATGTATGCCATGAAGGATTAAGGCAGATTGAAGGCAAAATGAAGTCAAAAATAGTAACCCATAGCTAGCAATAATAAAAAAGTGGCTGGAGAGTGTATATAACATTGAACATCTTTCCGAAAATGGCAAGTTGTTTTACGTCAATGTTTCTTTGTTAAGCTCCCCTTGTGTCAATACATCTAAAGTTAACACTGAAAGGAATGAGTTGCTCAATAGCGAGACCAATACTTGAGCTGTCTATAATATGAATGCATTTATGTCAACGTTAAAATAATCAATACTTTATGAATATGAACAAAATTGATCCTGTAGCTATTCCGAAGCTTCTGTAAGATTTTAAAGTGCAGCAGAAGTTCATTACATCACAGTAAGGAGAAGGAACATGAAACCTGTAAGCGTAAGAGTTTTCTGAGTCAGTAGAAGCCTGGTTTTATTTATTAACAGAACATAGTCAGGTAACAGTATTGGAAAGCACACCCACTACTCTACACTGTGCCATATTTGAAGCAGCATAAACCACTGCAAGAAACATAAAACAATCAATTTGTATTTTAGCACTGGCAAACAAGCAGAACAGGAAAATGTGTCTCTGTCCTCACATGCAACCTTTACGTGTTAATGCTCCTTTCTAAATCCATACCTAAGCAGTTTACATGATCCAGCACTTCACAGGTGGTACTGTAGCGTTTTCGGGGACAGGACACAGTCATGCAGGTGGTGGAGATGTTGCACCGGTACTGAGATGGATCAAGTTGCCAGCAGAACTGACAGATCACAGTCAGGTTAAAGATCGTCTGTGGCTGTTTCAAGCCATCCTATGAGATTACAGTGCAAACAGAGCAGGGATCAAAATGAGCTAACTTTATATATGAAACTTTAAAAATGAACACCCTGATTCAATATTCGCATGCATTTCAGTATTTATATCCAAAAGATGTAAAAGCACGTTCCCCCCAGACATAAAATTAGCTGCTTCCAATAACAGCAGCATGATTCAAATGCATGGCATATAAAAACACGAAGGAATTAAGGTTCTACTGCCAACTTCAATGGCTATATCATTGGCCTATTATGGTGTATTGACCGTTTAGGTTTTTTACATCGTGTGTTGTAGTTCCACTCGTGTTAGAAAGTGTAGGATTCTTCCTGGGGGTGTACATTTGAAAATGCTAAACTCAAACATCAATGCTTTCAGCATCAGGAAAATTATTTACTGATTCATCCATTCATTCAATTATTTACTTTGTTATTCACTTGACCCATTACAAGATTGCGAAAAAGCCAGCACCTAACTGGCAGCACAGGGCGCTAGTCAGGAACGCCAATCCATCGCAGGCCACTCACACACTCACATGCACACTAGGGGCACATTAGATACACCTAACATGCATGTCTTTGGGTTGTGGGAGGAACCCGGAGTACCCGGACAGACCCATTTGGACACAGGGAGGGACAAACTCCACACAGAAAGGATAAAGAGGGATCCACCTAGGGATTGAACCCAGGACCTTCTCGTTGCGAGACGACAGTACTTCCACCTGAGCCACCATGCCACCGTCAGGAATTATAGAAGATATAAATAGCAAATACAAAACATAACTGTACTTTTGAAGCATACACACCAGACAGTGCACGCCCTCCTTGACGTTGCAGGTGAAATTGCTTTGTCTGCCGTAGCTGCAGTTGTGATGGTAAGCACAGGTAAAGCAATCAGCTGGTAGTTTGGTGCACAGTCCTCCACTAGGACACTTGGCTGTGTAATTTTCAACCTCAGTGTGAGCCACTGATAGAAAATAAAATAATCATGTCTTTGTTTATTGTCACAGTCACACACATACAAGAGGAACACAAAATACAACAGAGGACAATAAATAATAAACACATGTTTTGTGATTTGAATAGGACAAACAGATCAAAGTAGCTTAATATCTAAAAGTTGTGTTGGAAACATTTAATTAGTTCTATATACGTTCATGTCATCTCACTTCAGAGTGCCACAACTACAGCTCCAGTACTACAGCCAGACATTAACACACACTATCGCTGTGCTAAAAATGATCACGACAACCAGTTTTATTACACCAAGTAAGTTTTTGCTGTTTCTTAAGGAAGGAAAGCGTATCTAAGCTGTGATGCCAGCTTGCTCATTAATTTGTATCCTATACCAGTCATACTAGATGATTCATGTTTCTGGTAAGCTTTGATTTATTTTGATATTTCTTGTCTGAAATATCAAGCTCATTTCACAAAATCAACCACCAAAAAATAAGAGGTCAGGGTTTGGAAAGGATTAGAATGGATTAGATAATTTAGTTTATTTTCATTATTTATTTTATTATTAATTTGTTATTTAATTATTAACCTAATTTTGCTATAATTTAATATACTTTTATTGATTTAATTAACATCTAGGCCACACATGGAGGATGGGTCCTCTGTTGAGTCTTGGTCCTCCCAAGGTTTCTTCCAACCGTTTTAGGGAGTTTTTCCTTGCCACTGTCACCCTAGGCTTGCTCAACTTAGGATTGGCCTTTTAAGAAAGTGTAATATTGTGAAGCTGCTTTGAGACTACATTGCAAAAAGCGCTATATAAATAAAATTACATTGAATTGAATTGTATTGGTTGAAATCTCCAGGAGCTGGTGACATTGTCCTATTACCAGCCCTGACACAAACAAAAAAGCTACACTTTTAAACAAACAGCCAAAACAATCAAAGGTTAAGAAGATCTTTGTTCAGAATTTAATATTAAAAGCCTAGTAGCCAAAGCCAAGAAATACATACATAACTTCCACAGCCAATAAACAAGCTGATTAACACAAAACTACTTATGGTCTTCTAGTCAAGTGAACAAAATTTTGGATTGTAAAATTTTATTTTATTTTATTGAGAATTCTCTTAAAATATGAAACACTAGATGGTAGCTGCCTCCATGCTGCTTATTAAATTAAACTCATCTCAGGCTCTCAAACACTGTTATATATGTTATGCCTGACAGACTATACAGTAGCTGTACTATAAAACATCTTTATTCCTCACCTGATGATAATGGAAGCATAGTTGGACTCACTATGGACTCACTATGAGGAAGTGTACGAGCAGGTTCTTGAGCCACATGTGCCGAACCGAGGTACCCTGTTAGAAAAAGTACACAGGCAATTATAAAATAACGAGTTGGAACCATTTTATAACAAGTCAAGAGGTGTTGCAGGACTTTTCCCCACATCGCTCTCCTTTCTTCCCACTGTTACAGCCCAGGCTGTTAGGAAATTTTAAAAAAAGTGAATAAAGCAATGGAACTTGATTACACAGCCATTCTGGGTACAAATTGCAGATTTATCAATGTCCACAGGTATGCTTTATTTATTGAGCTCATCAAATGTCTCAATTGTATTTTGACAGCTCTACACCCCTAGGAGTTGTAAAGTGCACAAAATCAGCAAATAAGCTTATAATTGCAAGCGCCACTGATTGGCTTCTATTGCTTAACAGTAATACACAAAGTTCAAATTGCCATGTGCAGACAAGAACGGCTTAAGTTACGTTAAGCACAATTTTATTACACTTTATACGAATGAATAGATTCTCTGAAGTGAGATCTGTCAGAAAAAAACGAAAATGTCAAAGGAAGCCAGAGTTAGCTACAATGTTCGTTAACAACAATAAAAAATGAAGTATGTAAGTAGTAATATGCTGGACATCGTGAAAGACAGTAATCAACATTGCGGCACTGACAACAGTCTGAGTAACACAGCGACATTAAATAAAACAAATAATCACTAACGTTGTGGATTTCTATGGCATAATGCACGTGAATACGTTCTCTAAAACCCATAGAAGCTTTACTCAACCGAGTGGAGAAAGTTATGACATTAAACTGGAGTCAATATTAAAGTCCCTTGTTGGGGGACGTTCAGGTTTAAGATTCCAACAAACGATGGGGGCATAATAGCGTCTCATACTGATCTCTGCTCATAACACAGATCTTCATTCATGTACCTCTAGCCAAACAACAGCTGCTGTCTTGACCACGATATAGAGATTAGTTAAATAAATGAATAAACTAGTACGCTGGTGATCTTACATAGCATACAACGAGATAACATGCATATCGCATCATCACACTATTACAGGTCTTATAATAAAAGACATAAGAAAAAATAAAACCGCATTAAAGCCATAGCTCGATACAGAGCCGTTCCAAAAGGCTAAACCTAAAACAGCGTTGCACTGCCTATATCAGCGCACAACATGATATAGAAATCGATGGTTTCTATAGCCTATGTAGTGCACTTCCACTACCCAAATACCGCTGTCTGAGATGTGCAGCATCAACGCTGCTATGTGCAGGGTACGATAGCTAAAGGAAACAACAACAGCTAAGCTAATCAGCTAGCCTTCATGTCAGGAACAAGAATAAAGATAGGTCAAGCTGTTTTCAGGTCGTACCATTGGCAGATTTAAAGATGATGTTAGTAACCAGCAGTGACAGAATACCATATTTTGTCATGATACAGCGTCCCATTTGAAAAGCCTTCTTAAAGGTGTTAGCGACCATCTCAGCAATAAGTCCGATTTCGCACCCGTATTCTTCAATGTCCCGCCCCCTGTACTAAGATTGGCCAGTAGTGCTAGCTTCTTCCGATCCAATTGGTTCACGAGTTCATTGACTGACAGAAGGAAGGACTGTATCTGACCCCTGTATTTCCGAGTACTTTTATTGCAGTTTTGTTTAGATTTATTTTATGTGCTCAGTTACCAATCGTAATTTTTCTGTGTTTTAGTTCGAATGACTTCAGTTGTAAAGTTAACAATTAAAAACAATCCAATTCCAACAATCCAAATAGGAATTTACACATTTACATTTGGTGTAATGTGTGGTATAACATTACCAAAAGGTTTTTTTTTTGTTTTACAAGTCAAAATGAATTAATTTATTTGGTGAAATGTTAGGAAGTAAAGGGCTGGACACAGCGTTAATTTCTTCATTTTTTTGTTCACAGTTAGTTATAGAATGACTGATTGTTTAATTGTAGGTTTATTACAGTAGTTTATTGTAATTGAGCAAGGATTAAGGGCACTGCTTTGTGACACAATGGCAGCTTAGCAGAGATGGGATTTGAACCCTAAAACCTCAGAGCCAGGATAAAGGAAAACATCCCAGAGACCAAATGGAAAGAAACTTTGAGAAGAAACCGGATCAAGGAACCTCAAGGAATCTACCCCTGGACCATAAACATATTAATTCATGAACAACTATAGACACGTACACTACTCACAAAAATTGGGGAATATTTCATTTCTCAGTTTTTGTAAGCAGTATATGAACAAACTATTAATATTCTGTAATTATACATAAGACAACAAAGAGTTTTGCTTGAATGTTAATTTAGAAAATAAAAAATTGCTTTCAGGATCAATGGATATGGTGTGTGTGTGTGTGTGTGTGTGTGTGTGTGTGTATGTATGTATGTATGTATGTATGTATGTGTATGTATGTATGTGTATATATATATATATATATATATATACACACACACACACACACACACAATAGTGTAACCAGTTATTCTTATGGACATTTGAGGTAACCTTGGATTTAGTTATCCTTTGGACTGTGGGAGAAAACATGCACACTCCATACAGTTGAAGTCTGAATTGTTCCAGTGATGCTAGAACTGTGAGGCAACTGCGCTAATCACTGGCAAGCAAAGTAACAGACAAAATGTTAAAATTAGAGAAAGAGAGAAGCAAACGTTAAATCAGATGTAAATGGTGAAAAAGTGCAAGCACTCAGGAAGCTGTAGTTATTACAACATAATTCAAAGAGAGTGCCAGAATATGTACAAGGGCACATGGAAACCCAATGAACCAACCTCTCTACTGTCACAATACCAAGTGGTCATGCAAGTAAGGCAGGAAGGCAACCAACATCCTACTACAATTTTCTGTGACTACAGACCATGGATATTCATTCTACATTTAGAATGAAGTACGTCTCGAGAATAGTTTTAAAAAGTAAGACCATGAGATTAGAACACTTTAACGTTGCAATCAGCATCAATGGCCATTTCGTCACTCAAGGTTACATCCATACGCAAGTTTACATCAACACTAGTCATATGGTCACAACTTTAGTTATACACTCAGGTCAGGCCAATGTAGCAAAAAGGAAACTGGAGTAACCCACACAGACATGAGGACCAGGCACAAGGAGGACCCTAGCCACTCCACCCTGAGATCAATCCCAGAAACTTCTTGCTGTGAGGTGACAGTCTTACCCACCGAGCCACCATTGTATGTTAGTAGAATTATTTTTATTTCATAAACCTGCTTCATTCTGGACTAACTGAAGCTTGCATGTGTATACTACTTTTACAAGAACAAATAAGAGCTGCAATTTGACATGGACTGGGTAAGTTTCTGTATGTAGGTGACATCAATGTTCAGCCACTCTTGCCCAAAATGTCTTACTCGTTGTCTCAGGTAGTCCCACATGTTTTCAACAGGATTCACAACCAGAGAGTTTGTTAGAGTCCAAAGGTGTGATTGCTCCTGATTGTCAATCAACCACATTTGCAGCCCTGTGAAAGTAAGAACTGTCATCTCGGAATACAGGGATAGTAATATGTTCATCAATAAGATAATGAACAAAAGGCAAAACATGGTAGTCCAACAGCTCAATGTAGGGATTGTGGTTAAAATTTTCTGTCACCACAATTTTATTTATTTGGCTTCTTTAACGTCACTTATTGGAATCAGTGGCCATCCAGTGACACGCACAAAGTTAGATCCATACACAAGTTCATTCCAAGACTAGTCATACATACACAAGTCAATGACAATTTAGAGACACCAATATACCTAACACACGTTTTTGGACAGTGGGAGGAAACCAGAGTACCCAGAGTAAACCCACGCAGACACGGGGAGGACATGTACTCCACACAGAAAGGACCCAGGTCGCTTCTCCCTGGGATTGAACCCGGGACCTTGTTGTTGTGAGGCAAGCAGTGATGGCCCCTGTCACCACAAAGGGGGGAAAAAACCTATATCACTTTAATGAGTGCGCCCCCAGAACATCACAGAACGCCTAAAGCTTGGACTTCACCTTGTATCTAGGTTTTTGTGTCCATTGTAAATGTTGGAAGGCAAATTAACCTGGAAATCAAAGGTTTGACTTTAATATGGTTGTGAAATGTACATGTGAGCAAGTGGTCTGATGATATTTTAGAGGATGCATACACATTCATGAAAGATATTTTACCCAAAGAAACAGGAGTCCAAACGCCTTCAAGTTTGTTCATTATGCCAGATTCATGCCAGATTAACAATTACATAATCACTGGAATCCTCCCCATAAAGACCTCTTCAACTTGTTAAAAATGCATCAAATATCTACCTGACAAATGTTCTTACTTGCTTACATCCAGTGCATTCCAAATCAAAAACACAAACCAAAAAATAAACCAGCCATAAGGCGGCCTTAAAATGACCATACACTCAAGTATTCAAGCCAACAGAAACGCACTGATTTAACATGATGCGCTGAAAAACAAAACCTGCCTTGACTGTAGGTAATACTTTTATAGGGTTAGTCATTTTAGCTATAATTATTTCTAATATTACTTTTCCTTTACTGAATTTTCTTAGTTATGTTGTTCCATTCTTCTTACATTTTGCCTTCTGTCCTTTCCAGCTGAACTGTTTAAAGTTTTCTGTCCCAAGCCAAAGAACAAAAGCTTTTTCTCACCTCTGTTACTACCTCCAACTTTACAAAGTTGAAGTGAGTGATCCAAATTTAGTTTGGTTGTTATGTAGTTTCTATAAATGCTCCTAAAGAAATTGTGTTCTTTGTTTTCCTCAAAATTGCAGCAGCCAGAAAGGTTATAGTAGCTGATGTATTTACATTATCTAGCTGAGAAAATTGTAGATTTCTGACAAACAATCATTGTCATTACACTGTCCAAATATCAACATGTACTTGATATTTAGCATAGTCGTTCATCTCAGTCAACAGCAACTTTACACAGCCAGAGTACCTTGATTTCAAATTTCCTTCAGACTTTAATTTATCTGACTGAATACCATACACCTATTCTCCTTCTTAAACAAGCACAAACCCCCAGTACTGAAGTAAAACAATAATATAGCTCATCGGTGTAGATTTAAACAGAAGGGTCTGGAGCAAGTGAAATGAGGTTGGATTCTTCTGAATTGGGATCAGAGGCCTTTCTGTTCAGAAATCCTCCTCTGCATTTTTGCATCTTGATTGTTTGAGAAGAGTGAGTCGAGCCAAAACCTCTGACACTGCCAGCTCGCCATGGACCTTGTTGTCTCTTGTGCGCACATTGATGCCATTAGTCATCTTCTCCTTCTCACCGACCACTGCCAAGGACAACATCAACAGGACAAAAACATGAAACAAATAATGCATAATGTCAATGATAGTGTTCACAGCTGCTCTGCAAGAGCAACAGTTGGCATAACAGCATTGCACACTTCATCTGCAAACAGGCTGAAAAGCTATTCACTGTGAGAATGTAAGCACATTTTGGAAGTCTCTAAACTGGGCCCTTGGTTTACCATGAATAAATTCACAGTGTGGGCCCTACCTCTGTATTCTCAGTCATCTTTTCAGGTACTAGAAATAGGCTTTTTAAAGAAAGCAGGGCTCTCAAGTCTCACGCTTTGAGCGTGTGATACACGCACCTCAGCGACCACACTTGGTATTTCTAACTCTTGAAAAAAAAATCCAATCACCGCACATAAATTAATTCGCCCTGTCCACAAACGAGTCACAGCCATTGGTCATAGCGCTTCTGTACTCAGAAAAGTCACCCAGTTACCACACCATATTCAGCCAATCCATCGGCTGCATATTATAATGTA
>JAVSBV010146919.1:0-15673 GCA_033117975.1 Parotocinclus spilosoma | reverse complement strand
CACACACACACACACACACACACACACACACACACACACACACACACACACACACACACACACACACACATCAAGTCAAGGCCAATTTAGAGCAATCAATTAACCTAATGTGCCTGTCTTTGGACTGAGGGAAGAGACCACAGACACAGGAAGGACATGCAGACTCCACAAAGCAAGGACCCAGGCCACTCCACCTTGTGATTGAACCTTGGACCTTCTTGCTGTGAGGCAGCGGTGCTACCCACCGAGCCACCGGTCTGCCCTACAGTAAAGGTGAAACATTATATAGTAATACATTGTGAATTGTAAACAGTTAGGTTTTTGAAAGATTCAACTGTTTACTCAATTTTATGCTGAATATGTGATTTGACAAAAATCACAATCAGCATAAAATATTTTTATCTGGATTTTAATGCATTTATTGTTCTTGTTTTCCCGGTGTTCCTACAAACTTTTTTAATGAATTTTCAGAAAATTTCCACCAGCTGAGCTGCCACCTGATCCTTGGGATTACCTGAAGGCTCCAATAGGACTATACTGCTTTAGGAGATCAGTAAGACAGGAATAATGAGATTAAACATTAAACAGTAAGGTCTTTAAACACCATTATCAATTTGTAATCAATGTGATACAGGCAGACAGTATAAACAGAATAGTAGTGGGTAATGTGATATGACCATGTTTTCCTAGTTTGAGTGTGAACTACAGCATTCTGAAGCTTCCAAAGAATCAACCGAGAAGTCACATTTTTTTATAATCTACTTGTTAATACATTAAAAAGAATACTTTTTGAGATAAAAAAGAATTTAATTGCATAATGATGCAACTAACTGTAGATTATTATGTAGTTTATTTATTTATTTAAAATCACATCAGCATCTATGACTATTCATTCAGGAACAGATTACAGATAATAGTCAGACACAAGAGAAAAGTCTCTTTACAGTGTAGGTTGTTGGATTGAGTCTGATATTCAGTAGCTGTATAAGGCAATATCAGAAAAAAAACCTGTAACCTGTAATGGAGGGGTTAAAAAAAACAACTCCAAGTTTCTATCATATGTCATGTTGATGGCTCAGCAATTTTCTTTCTGGATAGTGCTGGGACTACATTCAAATGATCAATGTAAACTGGTTAGCTAAAACAAGGGTTTCGGTATTTGGAAAAGATGAAGTTATATAAACCAAATCTTTTTAAGAAGTAAAACCCTCTGAAACAGCATCAGGGGGTTTGTTCTACCTGGAAACATCATCCATCTGAAGTAACTTTGCCTAAACCTGGTTGTAGTAGAATAGAGGTTTAAACATGCACCTGTTATTCTGCAATCTAAGTATCCTGCACCACATCACGTGGGTCTCTACGGTGGGCACTTAAAGCACTGCATTTACGCTCGTTTTAGGGTCAATCACCACGAAGTGAAAAAATAATATACAATATGTCTTAAGCCGTCATAAATAAGTTCCCTTGATTACTCACCTGAGTGAGAGGATGAAAGCACTAACGCAGCGATGATCACCACGCCATGCAAAATGAAATGACAGTATGTAATCAGCCAGGAACTCATAGCAGCATTCAGCAACTGATCCCTATAGCTTATGACTCGGACCAAAACCGGGAACAGGGACTTCTGGGGAACAAAAGAAGCACTCTTGAGACCAGCCGCAACACATTGACACACTAGTCTATTAATCCCGATCAAATTCTACCTAAAAAATCCGATTATCCCGGAAAACAGTACAAAGCCCGGTTTGTTTGGAGGACGTTGAAAACGCGAGCCGAGCAGAACTGCGCAGCGTCCCTCCATTCAACCTGAACACACCGGACTTCGCGGCGGCCATCAGGCTTCTCTTAGCTGCATAACGAAGAAAAAAGTGGTTTCTTCCAGACTACCGACATCGGACTCGCTCTTTCCGTCTGTCTGGTTGAAGTGAGACTGCACTCCCGCGCCTTTATTCGGAGGTGCCATGGTAACGCCGCTGCCCCCACGTTAAAGCGCTCTGTGCCGGTAGGCGGGGTGCAGGAGGAACATGCTGAACCTCCTATCTCTATTTGGTGGCCCTTTGCGGTATTAGCTGCAGCAGCAGCAGCAGCAGCAGATCAAGCCCCAGGCTTAGCAAAATCTCTGTTTGACCAAAAGTAGTCCCAGGTGGGCCGGAAGTGTGAGGGAAAATGATGTTTGCTTTAAACAGCAACGGAGATGTTGTTTGTTGTAATCACAGAGAATCAAAAACGCATTTCGGTTCAAATACACTGCTCATAAAAATAGGGGGTTATTTAATCATTCTTATCAATATATGTCAAACTAGTTGGTGGTATTGTCATGACTGGGCCAGTTTTGCCTTAACCGGGGGGCCAGGATGCCTTGTCATCATTTATGGAATAAGGAATTATGTCATCAAATTCAAAAGGAAAATGACTCTGCCTGTGAACTAAATCAAATCAAAATAATATGGGCCATGCAGCAAGTCAATGGTCCTAAACGCACACGTAGTTCTACTAAATAATGAATACCGTTACAATTAATGGGATGGGATTAACCGTACAGTGGCAGCCGACTCTCGGTCACTTGATGGATCATCGATCTCCACACATTTCTGTCCTTCATTGATATGATCCATGAAGTATTTTGGCAGGATAGTGGAGTAGTTTGCCATTGCTTTTTTCAACCTCTCCATTTTATCCGGGCTTGGGACCGGCGTGCAGCTGTTTCCAGTTACATACGCAAGTCAATGACAATTTGGAGATGCCAATTAACCTAGCGCACATGTCTTTGGACTGTGGGAGGAAACCGGAGTACCCGTTACAATTAATACAATATAACTAATGTTTTGGAATGATCAAGTCAATGTCCTGATCTTATTCCAGTACAAATGTTCATATTTTCTATGGAGAAATGGTATATAGAATTGATCAACAGTTATAGATATTTAGCTGCAGTTAACATGGTCTTGCCACTCAGAGATATGTGATTTTGGTTTCTTTTCCTAAATTAATAAATGGTATATGTTTGCCTTTTTCCTTTCATTTAGTTCTCTTTATTTACTTTCAGGATTTACGAAGTCAAGTACAACTGCGCTTGAGATCATACTGCCCTGAGAACTGCCAACCTCAAGCACCACTGTAACTAGGCATCTCAGAGCCTCAGGTTCAAGTCCCAACCGTTTGATGTATCTAATGAAAGAAACATTAATTTACTTGTTTCTAATAAGCATTTGCAGGCTTGTTGCAAAACTTAATAAACATACTCATACAAGACTGCTGACTGGGTGAAGTTTTAAATTAGGAAAAATGATTGACATAGTGACCAAGTTCTGTAATTAATAAGCTTTTGCTTTGCATTTAAATAGTGTAATGATGAAATAATAGGAACACCCTGTAAAGTCACAAAGCCACAAACATGTTTTCTGATTTCGCACATTTTTTCTACTACACGTCAGTGTGTAACACACAACAGCTGGACCTGAAGTCTTGCATGCTGGGGGAGGGTCTCACCTGCATATGGTTCTTATGTGTGCTGGTTCAATTTGTCAGATTAAAAATAAATGTTCACTGCCTGAATGTGTGGAACTCTGTTACTGTAAACAGTAACTGGCAGTGCTAAAATGCTTTTGCCATCAGTAGAGCCTGGACAATTTACAGTAAATATAGAGCTGCAAGCTTTTTTACTTCAGTGTCTGTGTTCTGTGTTTTCTTTGTAATCCGTGTGGTTTAAAGCAGTGATAAGTTTGCATATGTGTCTGTGTTATTCACTTGAAAATAATGCATATTTAGAAAACTGTAACTATGTTTCAATTCAGTTCAGGTGCTGTTAGTTAATGTTACTTAGATGAACAATAGGCAGGTTAAGCAAGAAATAATGTTAATAATTGGTCAACAAGTCAGGTTAGCTAGAAGATATTGGAAGCTATCCCAAATGTTCATCATACCCTTGTACAGTATTTGAATTAGATTAATTCCAAAAGATGGTTCAGATAATACACTTTCTTATAGCAGGAGCTCAATATCCATAATTTCATATAAGGAAATCCCAACCTTATTCCTCTATATTCAAAACATTGTCTAAAAACAGCATGCACCTGTATATGTAACCTAACATGCATGTCTTTTGGACTGTGGGAGGAAACCGGAATAACCTGAAATAAACCCATGCAGACATGGGGAGGACATGCAGACTCCACACAGAAAGAACGCAGGCCGCTCCACCCCGGGATTGGACACAGGCAGGAGCTTCTTGCGGTGAGGCAGCGGTGCTACCCACCAAGCCACCATGCTGCCCGGGTGTCATATATAATCTACTATATATACTGTATCAAGCTGTATGCCAGTGTTACATTTTCACCTTGGTTTTAAATATTTAATTTGAAACATGTATGTAGCCAGGAAAAAAAATTACTATGAAATTTGACAGTAGAACCATGAAGTCTCCAAATTACTATCAAAAATTCACAGTAGAACTGTTAACTTTATGGTCAAACTATAAACATTTGCATTAAAGCTGTAGGTTTTACTATGTTTTACTATGAAATCTCACATCGCCTGGGTAGGGCAATATCCAATGAATTTCAGTTGAGGAAAACCTTTTAATTATTCTGGAGATAATGTTAACCTACTTCCATGCTGTACTTTCAATGAGATCTCTTTTGTCATAACTGTGGATTTTTACTTTTGGTCTGTGGTTTATAGCTACAGTCATCTAGATCAGGCCCTGTACTTAACAAAGGTTTTATTGTTCAAAATTTTTCCACAGCTTGGGCATGAAAGAAATGCTACAATCATACTGTTTTAAAGTAAAACTGTGACTAGCATGTTATCTGTTTAGCATGACTGCTAACATTCTGCCATTTAAATCATTTTAATATATATAATGTGAAATATTGTTTTGCCATATTGTGGCATTGTTTGAGCTGGGGCATCTGATTGCTATGTGCTGCAGCTGGATGCCTTCTTTTGTATTATGTATTTGGTGGCAGCTCATTTATTAACCTATGTTTACTGAAATTTAATGAGCATGTATGACTGGATCTGCTGTTTGCCTGACTGCTGAGAGCAAAGCATGACTGCTGGTGACTAGAAAAACATGCTTTTTTAATTGGTAGATGGAAAGCATGAACCACTCACTTCATAAAAAGTCCCAGGGTGCATGTAGAGATGCAATTACTATCCTAAAACCCCAATGACCCACAATGACTGCTGCCTAGGGACCTCTTTATCTTTATAGCAGTTACTGGTGCCATAATGGCGGTCACCTTAAAGGTAAATGATGTCTTTTTAGTAATGTTAAAAATGTTAAAGTAATGTTTAGAAAGCCTCAGACTCCCTATTTCAAAAGGAAATGCCACCATGAATCTTAATACAAGCAAGTACATAAATCAGGAATGTACTACTGACTTGACAGGTATGTCTGAATCCAGGTGCATGATGTTTATTGATCAAGGTCACTGAAAAATAATACAGGCAGCAAGTCTAATGCCTAACATGCACAGTAGAAACAAGTTAATAAACCATACATAAAACATATGCAACAAATACAAATGGGGTTCTGTGTACGCTGAATGAAAGTCTGAATTAAATATGACCTCTGTATTGTGAAATTGCATTAAGTACGGTAGTAGAATTTGTAATACCATCCAATTTGACTGACTACTAGCTTCCATTTGTAGACACAGATTACTGCTTGCCCAAACTAATGCTTGAAAGTTTGTTATACTTTTAGAATGTTCTATATTTATGCATACATACGAAATAACACATCATAAAATATTCCCACAAGTCCTAAAAATAAATAAAAAAGAATCCTAACCATAGATCCAATATTACATATCTGTGAGTGGCTAAAGTATGTAAACATGCATGTCATGCACATCAGTCTGGAGAAATGTTAGCCCTCTGGATTATTTATTTCCTGTATACAGAACAGCTTCAACTGTTCTGACTTTGGCTTGACCACTTCATTAAATTAGTCTTCTTCAACCATATTTGGTAGAACATTTTGTGTGCTGCTGTCTTTATCTCATTATCATCATCGTTAGAATTGTCTTAATTATTATTTTCTTTAAAATTTGCTGGTATAATTCAGAACACAATCAATATTTAACAGTATGCATCATACTTAAGAGTGATAGAGTATAAGATTTTATATGTCCATCATGTCTATAGTGAATAATGTTTTTGGTTGGTGGGTTCTTCCCAGGTCTACCACTATAGACAATAGTAAAAAAAATAATTTCTGATGATGGGTGAAATATGCAATTGGCCACCTCAAAAAGGAAATTCCCTTGCAAAGGGAATATCAAAGGGATAGTTTCCACTTTGAAAAAAGACAAAGGTTGGATAGTGCTCACAGGGTGATGCTACTGAGATAAATGAGGCTGGCGAGCAGCGTGGCAACAAAATGACGTCAAACTGATTTATTTGACCTCTTGAATCAAATTGATTTTGACCAACAACATTTGTGTTGAGTTATGGCTTCCACTGAGAACAGACTGTGGAATCGACTCACGTCACAGAGGAGCACCACAACTGAAACCACAATGGGTGCATAATGGCACATGACTAATTTGCAGGACAGTGCTACAATCTACGGTAACTAATGAAAAATTCTTTTTGAGTTGAGTTTTTGATTGAGTTGAATTCTTCCAGGTCTATTTTATAACTTAAAAAAACTCATTTTTTAACCACATTTTACTTTTGGATGGTCGTTTCTGGTGTATGGTTACAATGTCTTTCATCATATGCTGAAACCTTTGAATCATGTTACCGAAAACGCAGAATGAAAGAATACAAAAGCTTTTATACGAAATCAGTCATGGGACTTATAGGATAGTATCTTGCTTCTCTGTTTACCAATAAAGCATTGAGTAAGCAATATTTTAAATAATTTTATGCTATGATAATATTTTATGTCATCCAGACATGTCCATGGCATCTATGAATTCCTCCTCATGCATGGTAGTGTTAGAAAAACAAAAGCCTCTCATATTACCCAGGGCTATTGAAGCAGGTTTGAATAGATGAGCTGGGAAGAGATCCAGTGACTTTGCAAGGGAAAGCATTGTGATGAACTTGTAGATGGCCCTTAATGAAAATGCTTTCTGTCACCAATACTACATGTAAGGATGACTGTAGATAATTGTTCTTGAGCTTCGCACTAAGTTTGCATACATTTGAACACAATTTGCATTATGGCATTATCCAAGTTTGAGTACAAAGATTAAGTCCTGTCTTTCAGAAGTTGGGATTTTGGGTTGGGTAGTCAAAAAACAGGTTTTATATGTGTCCAAGAAAAACAGTGGCTTTATGCAATTCCAGATGTAAGGAAAATACTGAAAATATAAACTTACTAGAAGTCCAACTGTGAAAGAGTTATGTTGAGTTAATAAAAAATCTTGAGTGTAATGTACCTACGTACCCTCTGTATCTGTCTCCCCTTTGTTCTTTTGTTATTGCTGGTCAGCCGAGTTTGGGGCCTTGCTTATCCAGGTTAATCTCCCTGCCAAAATACACCACATACCAATGGTACACCTCACCATAGAGCAGAGTATTTCACACCATCCAAACATATTGACCTTTAGAAGATGACATTTGAAGTAGTGATGTGGGTTTTGGTAAACCCCTTTAAAGGTCTTTTCGTAGTATGCAAATGAAACATGAATACGTATCATCATATCTTTGAATACAACAAGTAGATGATCATTTGTGTCACCAAAGTCAAGGGTTACTTTGAAATTATCCAGCCTCTGAGAGTTTCCAAAGGTTACATGACAACCTAATCAGAGGTCAGTGCCAGGGTAACTCTGTTATGGCAAGTCAAATCCACACACTGACGTTTCTACAACAGTGAGACAGTGAATTATTCCCTACGACTGCTACCATTAAAAAAACACGAATCAGCAATGTCAGTAAATGGACCTTGCATTAATGTGCAGAGGATGAAACATTGTGGTTAAAATAGCAATAAGAAACAGCTTAATTGTATATTTAGAATGTCTGAGTTGTTACCACAGGTCTTGTTTTTGTGGATTGTCAAAAGTCCCAGTCCCAAACTGTCTCAGGTCACACATAAAAAAAACTTTATTAAATAAAGGAAACTCCAGCTAGTTGGAATACCACTGTTCCATCTGAGGGGCTTTTTTAAACAAAACTTATGTTTTGTTATGTCTTCTGACCTAACAACAGATAGATAACACATTCGTATCCTGAGGGATAAATTATGGTGTAACAGCTTCAGTACTATTTAAACACACACACACCTTCTGGTCCATGGTCCAGTATCTTAACCACTAGGCTACCACAGTCCCACCACGTTTTCCCTCTCTTTACTTTTAATTCCAGTTTCCTGTTTCTTTCTTCCACTGGGCTTAACTCTCTTTTTTATTAAATAGCTTTTATCAACATCTCTCTGCTTTCAGATTTATTAATTTCACTCCTCTCTCTTTATCTGTTAATTATTTTATTTTTACTACAGAAGAGCCAACACAAAAACATGCATGCTTTTCACCCCCTGTGGCAATGGCATTGACTTGGCATGTAGCCAAAACAAGCCAGATTTTGAAGTTGTTTAGTGGTACTTAGCATCTAGAAAATACCAGCTGTTCTGTCAACTTCAGTAAGTTGTTAGATGAAGCCATGGCTTTCCAATTGTTGTTTCTGCACATCTCAAGAATCAAAGGGAAATATATGGAGTTTGAAGGCCAGGACAATACCTTGAGCTGTTTGTCATAATCATCCAACCATTTCTGAACAAAGGGCAGTGTGCAGGCCACTGTCATCAGTCTAGAATGGTTGGAATCCCAGCAGAATAGAAGAGTTTAATCACATGATCAACCATGTTGAATAGGATAAAGGAAAACATGGCTCAGGGGTACCAAATGATTTGTGCCTCATTTTGTCACATTCAGCAATCTGAGATTTGACTGTTTGCTTATCCTCTAATATGTCCCATACATAGACATGCAAAGTTTTAACAAGATTAGTAATATTATTCCATTAATTCCTGAGTGGCTGTAATATTTTAAATCGTCAGCATATATACAATGGCAAATACAACCTCATTTTTTAAATGATAACTACAAACCCCAACACAAAACAAATTCCAAGTAAGCCACCAACTTCATGCTCATGGATACTATAAAGTGCTGGACTTTCAACATTCCCTCCTCCTTTTAACCACATCACAGTGTAGTCTTGGTAAAAACATAGTACTATGTCATTTGCATGGGTTATTAGTGGGTTAGCCCACGCTGCTCTAGGAATAAGAGGACATAATCACACCATGACATGGCCACAGATTGTGGGATTTCTCAGTTATAGAAAATGCGCTCCAATTCTACATCACCCTGAGAGTTTGCGTAATGAAACTGAACCACAGAGTGTAATGGTTCACAGTGGATTTGTGAATAGGGGTATACCCATTTTTGCTGAAAATAATTTTCACCATATAACAGCAGAAACATTAAAGGGTTTTGGCATATTATGTGAAAAATACTACACTGCTCACAAATATTATGGGATATTTCATTGGGGGATGTTTCATTTTAAAATGTCTCCTAATTTTTGTGAGACGTATATTAATACAAAATACGAAATGATGTAAAATCTCTAACTGTGTGAGAATGTATGACTGCTACATTTTGTAAAACATTACTCTTCTGTGAATTATGGCTAGTCACCTTGTTATGAGTTGGTTTACTATGAAACAAACATAACTGTTCATCATTCCGAGTAGAGGAAATGGTTCATATTTTAAAACCAGTGGCTTTGCTACTACAACATGGGAATTTACATTGACCACATTGGCCTGTTTTTTTTTGCTTCTTTATTTAGATGTATATGGTTAGTCAAGCTCCCCATGCTGTATATTTACAGGAACAGTACAAGGTCGTCCATTTGAAGTCAAACTCTGATAACAATTAATGACAACATTCAAGGTAATTGGAGATACAGCTTGTCCCAAGATTTCTTGTAAGAATGTAGCCATGTGCGAGAGTGCCAGTAAATGGAGGTTTCTGTACCACATATGTGTTTAATGAGTATTTGAAAGTCTGTTGCAGACTGTGATTTCAATGGTCTTGTAAAAATGTGACCTTTTGTACTAATGCCTGTTAATTTTGGCTGAATTTGGCATAATAAACTGTTTTATCTCGTACCAACCATAACACTTTATTAAGATAATGATAACTCTGCAATGATTTCACTTGTAGCTTGTTTAAACAAAACTGATTTGTCCTAATCTATTCTCTTATTGGTGGCTTTAAGTTGAGCATCATAGCAACTGTTACTGTAGTACATTTTGGTTCAGATTTTCTGAGTCTGTCAGATTTGTTTTATTAGCTGGTAAGTTTGTCATGATTTGTCACAAAATGCAGTGTAAGACTGTCAGGCATAAGCAACTTATGGCTGGAAAGGAATAATACTGTGTGAGGCTCGGTAAAACACTTAACATTATTCTCAATTTTACCAAAGGTTTCTAGGTAAATTGACATTGCTATGAATGCGAGGTGTCACTGAACATTGCAACGCATTATACTGCTATTCGAATGGTACAGTGGTCATTTGCAATTTTTCACTGCCAAGTAGTGCCTTTTGGCCAGGATAGGCATTACAGAGACACATGACTGGACTTTTCTGGTAGGGAAAGGGGTGTGTGCTTATGCTTGTGCCCATTGAGTACATGGACAGCCCCAGAACCTTCCCACGACTTTCTCTAGGAAAGTTCAGATAAATCAGGGCGGATAGAAATAAGCAATATCAGTTTCAACAACTAAACAAGCTTGAAAAGATATTGCACATATTTAAAAATAATCATGTTGATTTACATTTATGGCATTTAGCAGACGCCCTTATCCTGAGCAACTTACAATTCAAGCAGTTGTGGGTTAAGGGCCTTGCTCAGGGACCCAACTATGGTAGCTGGCCAGAGGTGGGATTTGAACTCTGGACCTTCTGGTCCATAATCCAGTACCTTAACCACTAAGCCACCACAGTCGATTATATTGAAAGGGCAATGGCTTATGATATAAAGTCTTTATTATATAGATTAATAAGGATTCTGCATATTGTAATTAAAGTCCTTGCAAGAGGCACTTACATATGCAGTATGGCAAGTTACCTACAATTATAAAAAAAACGGTACACTAAATTTGGGGCTATTCAGTATAAAGTATTTCATTTTATAATATCCTCTAAATTTTGAGCGGTATAGGACATTAAGGGCCTTATTAAGAGCACTGCAGTTGCAGCTTTAGTAGTCCAAACCCTTTCCTGTCCAGTCACTACTAACAGCTATCAACTTACTCATCTCATCTGGGTTTTTTAAGCACAGATGTGACCTTCACCTAAGAGGTAATAAAAGATTATACAATTGCTTATATAGCATTTGTACTGGTATTTATGTCATCTGGCTGCATTCACTATTTCTCTTGAGGACTACACAAGTGGTGGCTTACTGAACTGAAAACAATGCCTAATGTTGCCCACGCTCATTGGGAACAAGATCAGAAAACAAAGACCTTAGTAAAACAGCCTTTAGCTAAAATTTCTGTCTATGCTTCATTAATCCTGCTGGGAGACAGTCCGGACAATCAGTTGTTTTTTTCTCAGTAAGTGTGG
The DNA here is from genome assembly GCA_033117975.1 of Parotocinclus spilosoma. Taxonomy (NCBI): domain Eukaryota; kingdom Metazoa; phylum Chordata; class Actinopteri; order Siluriformes; family Loricariidae; genus Parotocinclus; species Parotocinclus spilosoma. Next base: position 4,066 of record JAVSBV010146919.1, on the reverse strand, counting down.
TTGGAGTTTAAGGGACTTTCCGGTCTGTATAAACATACACGTAGGCCACAAGTTCCAATTCAGACCACAGGCCTGAACTGTAAACGAAGAATTCAACAGTGTGCTCACTGGCTAAAATCACATTCAGAATTAAAATGCAGGGTATTCTCAGCCAGTGACGTAAACATCCGCATGTCATAGTACAGTGGAACATTAACTCTAGGAGTGAATAGGTTTTTGGAAACCCACAATTAGATGTTTCATCTTATGATGTAGAGTTCTTGTCTAAAGGAGCTAAATAAGTTATATCATAAAAATATGCTAATCATAGACCTTTACAAAAGTGTGAAAACCAGATTCATACAAATTCAACCAGATACAGTTTTAAGGAATTTTATTTCATAAGCCAGCAGTGTTTTATTCAAAATTTTTAATACTTAACTAGGTGGCAGAAGTTGAGTGGTGATTAAAAATTTGTGAAACTTTTGAAAGTTTCTAGATTGCTTTGTATATAAATGGTGTACTGTCTCGGCCTGGAACTCACCTACATAACTACAGTTCATAACTTCATAACTTTATAATTTCTTAGGACATACATCGTGTTACCGACTAGTGTTATAGTACCCAAGCAGAAAACAAGCAGTCTCTGAATTTGCTTCATTTAGACTCTGTCTTATCTTGATCTTGGGGTGAGGTGATCTCAGAAATTGTTGTCCAGACCAGCTGAGTCCAATGTGTCTGTCTGAGGTAACATTAGTTATAAGTGTAAAGTCAGTTATAACCCAAACTTTTTCTATTGTTATTAAAGTGTGTATTTTCACCAGGTCACTTTACTTACTTAGTATACTGTAGTTTATGATTGTTTTTGTTTGAGGGTAAATTTAAATAATATTATTATGTTTTCACATTTAATAATATAATGATGTTGGCTATATTCTGGTAAATTTATGTGGTGACTTCTGATTAAGTTTGTCACAAGAAGGGAAACCGTTTTACTCTATTACTGATGCTTTGTCTGAGGCTTACGGACATCACTGCCCTGCCTTCATTCACAAGGTGTGAGAATTGTAGAAGAGGTTAAATGTAAAAAAGATGTAATACCTCATATTTGGCTACAAAATAAAAAAAAAATCCCAGCTGCTAAACTGTCATAGAATTATTTTGAACAGTAAAATCTTTCATTTCACTGCCTCTGACATGCCTTGGTCATGTCACCCATGCCTGCTGGGGAGACTAGGTAAGTTTATACCAACACCATTAATGTGGGCACTTGGACTGTCCTGTCTCAGGGGAAGGATTCTACAGAGCAAGTAAGCATGTATTTTAGCTTTCTTGGCCTGGTAAATACAATTCTGTGAGCCAGAGGGCCAGGTGGCTACAGCACAGAGCTTCATTCATCATACAGCTGGGAAGCTGCATGTGAATGCCGATGCAATCAACAAGGAGGTGCAAAGCCACCAGAGTCAGGTGGAATCGTCTCCAGCAGCTATGGGGGATGGGAAGCAGAAGGACATGAACATATTTTGCCTTACATAGGAGACAGACAGGATGTCTGGAAATCGTCGTTTCAGGCCCACTGCCCACCTACAGGAGAGGATCTGAGGCCTACAGTCGGTTTTATGGGCTCCATTCCTGGCTCAAATTTTGGTGCGGCAAAGTCAGCGCAGACTACGTTGACCACTGGGAGAATTTTCATGACCGTCCTACTCTCTACTCTCGAGACGGGCTCCATCCAAGTCGCCTGGGCTCAACAGTCATCGCAAGCAACATCGAGGAGGTTCTTCTTCACCAAGCCTGACTGCCTCCATCATATGCCCACTTTAAAGAGTTATAGCTACAAACGCACATTCACAGCAGATACAGCAGATAACTTCATTGATAAACTTCCAGATTTAAAGTTGACTGGCTCACTGTCTGACCCTACCGCCATTGATCAGGCAACTGAACTTCTAGAGACGAATTTCCGCAGCACATTAGATAAAGTAGCTATTTTAAAAAGAAAACTTATTAGAGAAAAGAAATTAGCTCCCTGGTATAATGACAATATTCGCATTCTGAAACAGGACACTCGAAAACTAGAACGCAAATGGCGTCAAACAAAACTGGTAGTGGTTCAAACAGCATGAAAGAAAAGTCACCTGACCTATAGAAAAGCTTTTAGTAGTGCTAAATCAGCTTATATCTCCAACTTAATCAAAGAAAACAAGAATAATCCTAGATTCTTATTTGGTACTATAGCTAAGCTAAATAGCAAGAAGACAAACTCAGGCTTATGTGCAATGTCAATACATAGTAGTAATGATTTTATGAAATTCTTCAATGAAAAGGCTGAAAATATTAGACTGCATATCAATACTAACTTAAATCAGAATAATTCTGTAACTAATGTGGTCGATAACTCAAATATCTCTGATTATAATCTTGAGCTTTTCAGCTCTGTAAACGAGACTGAATTAGTCACACTAATCTCCAAATCAAAATCTTCAACATGTGTTCTAGATCCTCTACCTATATTTTTCTTAAAACAAATTCTACCCGGAATTATTAAGCCATTATCAAAAATAATCAACTCCTCACTTTGCACAGGTTATGTACCTAAATCCTTTAAATTAGCAACAATCAAACCTTTAAATAAGAAACCTGTTTTAGACCCAAATCAGCTCTGTAACTATAGGCCAATCTCAAACCTCCTTTTTATTAGTAAGGTTTCAGAAAGAGTCGTAGCTCTGCAGTTATGTTCCTACCTACACATAAACAACATCCATGAAGTCTATCAGCACAGGTCACAGCACAGAGACAGCACTGGTTAAAGTGGCTAATAGCCTCCTAGTGGCTTCTGATCAGGGTTGACCGTAGTGCAGCTTTTGACACCATTCTACTCCATAGACTAGAAAATGTTGTTGGGATTAAAGGGACAGCTCTGTCCTGGTTTAGATCTTATCTGTATGAACGGTATCAGTATGTTGATCAAAAAGGAGACGTCTCTCAGCAATGCAGTGTAAAGTTTGGTGTTCCACAAGGTTCTGTTCTTGGTCCCTTACTGTTCTCATTGTATATGCTGCCTCTAGGTAAAATTATTAATAAACATGGTATTGGTTTCCATTGCTATGCCAATGACACACAGCTGTATGTTTCAGCAAAGCCAGATGAGAAACATCATCTTAATAAAGTTGATGAATGTGTGAAGGACATTAGACAATAGATGTGTAATAATTTCCTTCTTCTTAACCCTGATAAAACAGAAGTACTACTTCTTGGACCACAGGCAGCTAGAAGTAAGCTTTCAGATTTAACAACCAGTCTGTTTATAGAACAAGGGCTGGAGTAATAATTGGTGTTATTGTTCTTTTTGTTCACCTTCTGAGCAGCTGGATGAACTTGGTTTTGTCCTTCATAGTGAAAGAATGTAGCACTTCCTACAGAAAAATCCCACAAAGTCCTTTATTTATTGTCTTATTTATTAAAGAGAAAGTGAAACTTTACACACATTGTATGATTTTGTACCACACCCACTATCCCCAAAAACAAAATATCTAAACCAGATGGATTCTCCCTGTGGACAGATCGAGTTCAAGTTAATTTATGCATTTATATTGTAAATAAATCTATACATTTATTAATTTTCACTCTAAACACAAAAAGGAACCAAATCAAAAACTTTCAGTACAAGACTAGATCACTTTTAAGATTGTATGTTATTATCTGATTAATAAGAATATTAAAAGTATTATATTAAAAAAAAATCTATTTTGTTTTGTTATGTAATAAGATAACAAATAATTCACAACATTTATTTCCCAATTCTGTTTTATCCTGACTGCAACAGAGCCGCCCAAGTTTGTTACCCAAAGATCCAAATACAGTCAATTCCGGTTAATAGGACCACTGGTTAATGGGACCAACCACTTATTCGGACCAAATCCTAAAGTACTGAAACAAATCCTATTAAATATGTGTAATGTTATTCCCGTATTTGGACCAAAATTCCGCTTAATCGGACCAAAGAACGAGTACAGTATGTAATATCCGTGAAGAAACTCTTCGTCTCTGGCATCACTACCCGAAAACTCCCGAGTTTCTCCCCAGC
>JAVSBV010146910.1:0-11193 GCA_033117975.1 Parotocinclus spilosoma | reverse complement strand
CACAACAAAACACAAAACAACATTTGTGTTGCTTTTGATACTAACAGCACGCACCTGTTAAGCAGTTTGTTGACTGTTAAGTTGACTCGAGTTGCTATATGGATATGCATATGGGTACGCGTTGATATTTATCCACTATTGATCACCATCTAATAGCGGTTATATTGCTACAGACTACCCCGCATTATTTGAATCAGTTGTTCAGATAACTTAGCCTTTGTTCCCATATGGTGTCGAATTTGTTTGTAAACAAGTCATGCATTTCACAAATCTCTCAAATTTCCCCTCTGACTGGGGAACTTCTCGGGATTCCCCCAAAAGCACGTGAATCAATGAGTAACAGTTTAGCTTTCGATTTCACTGGGTAATTCAAAGCACTGCCTAGACACTGCTATTTTAATGAACACTTTCAATTTCACTTTTAGGTGTTTTTATGTGCTGGTGAAATCAAAAAGAGCCACTAATAGCAAGATAAGATAACACCTTTCTAGCAGATGTCATTAAAGGCACTGACAGATAAAGTGATTAACATTGAAAGTGTGATGCTTTGATCAGTGGTCTGCTGGGAAACCATTCATGTGGCTGTCAGTTTGAGACATACAACCTACCTATATACAGACCAAATTTATCACTTCATAGAATCACTATTCCATAATTGCAGTGGTGTGGTTTGGTAAGGAACGGTCTGTGCATCATAACAAAGAGATCAAAGTGTTGACCTGGCCTCCAGATACCCCAGCTCTCGATCCAATTGAGAATCTGTGGGATACGCTGGAGAAACAAGTCTGATCCATGAAGGTCCCAGCTCACAACTTACAGGATGTAAAGGATCTGCTGTTAATGTCTTTGTGCCAGATACCACAGGACACCTTTGGAGTGTTGCAATCATATAGTTTATAGCGGTATTCAGGTATTTTCTGTGGGTTTACAAATGTTTTCTTTCAGCCACATGCAGTGACAGTTAGACCATCTGTTTTTATGCAGAAATTGTAATGCGTGTTTCAAGGCAGTGGAAATTCCCTCACAAAAATTACAGATTATCACAAAAAAAGATTATCTAAAAAGAAACAAAATTTTCCTGACCTTTATGCAGATAAGATTTCAGTATCAACCCCTATAAAGGGATATTCAAGCAAAAAGTCCCAGAATGGTATCAAATCCTCCTAATTTCTAATCAGTAGCAACAGGAAGTATATAGAAGTTTACTAACACGGTTTTTTTCTGGGTGCAAAGACCTATCTGGCAGCACAGGGTACAAGGCCGGACTCAACCCTGCATAGAGCACCAGTCAATCACAAGGCACATGCATACCCATTGACACAGGTAGGACAATTTAGAGACACCATGTGATGTAAAGCAAATCTTTGGTTGAAGAAGGCCTTCACAGACAGAAGGAGAACATACAAACTCCACACAAGCAGGAGCCAGGCTGAAACTCGAACCTGGTCTCTAGAGCTGTGAGCTGTCTACCTGTGGTGCCATTGTACTGCCTCCAATAATGTTGTGAAACAAAGTTTTTTTGTGACTTGGGTGAAGATCAGATCCTATTTTATTGTAATTCCAAAAAGGTCAATCTGTAGTGTCGCACATTAAACATTACACATCTGTTACATTTCTATTAATAAATTATAATTATCTCCTCCTAATACTTAATATAACATGCATTATGGAGTCATGATCTTTTATGCCCACCCTATAATTCGAGAAAACTGTAGAAACACTAGAGAACCACAGGAAAAATTCTTAATTCAGTCATTTTCTATACCTGTTTAATTCAACCCAGTTGAAATTAAAAGTTGAAAAAAGGGCCAGGGCTTCAGTGGCAGCACAGGGAACAAGGTTGCCAGTCCATCACAGGGACACACACACACACTAGGACATTTTCAGAGATATCACTTTCAATGTTCAAAGAGGTTAGGCAAACATGAAAAGTAAGAAGAAAATAAATATTGTTTGCTGTCTTTTTGCGCTTCCTCTGTAGTGTTGTGTGCAGCAGTGCCAGAAACCTCCACGATGTATTCATGTTTAGAGGGATCACATGATCTAAATTCAGCCAATGCAAGCACAGACATAGACTGTGACCAAGTCTGGGCTACTACTGAAAAAGTAAGTAAAGTAGGACTCTGACTTACATTGCTGCACAAAAAGTCTCAGGCCACCAATTACTTCAGATATACCACTGATATACAGGAAATACAGCAAAATCTTTTACAGTATTAAAAACTGAAAGAAAACAGATTTGATATGCTACATTGGCAAGTTAGTTAGTGCGATCTCCCCTTACAAAAGCATGATCAGGAATGGTCTTTTTCGATTGGTAGCTGCAAAGAAACCACTTTTCATAAGATTAGAAGAAAAGCCTAAAACACTTATCTTATGCTAAAGCTCACAACGGCTGAAATGAAGATCAGTGGAAAAGAGTATTATGAAGTGGCAAATACAAGTTTGAAATGTGTGATACCAAGCGTCAACAATATGTTATATATTATATGGCCATTATACCATTGCCTAGCAACAAATCTAATGGTGGCCTAAGACTTTCACAAAGTACTGTATTTATTTCAATCACAATTTACATATAGATTATAATAGCAAATCCTGGTCAAGGTTACAGGGGAGGGTCTAAACCCTAACCCAGAATTCACTCTGAGTAGGCAGAGGTACCTGGAAAGAATCACGTTCCATCTATGGCTTCTATGAATGCATTTAAAGAACAGTAATTAGCTACAGTAATTGAGTTACAGATATTAGACCAGCTCACATATGTATTTCATATTAATACATTCCTAATTGTTTCCTCAGACCATTGCAACCTTTCAGAATGGAAAACCGGAGTGCCACATGCCGTGCACACAGGTGAATGCTGGCCAGATTACCATCACCAGTTGTGTCAACATCACCCTTACTGTTGTATGTTCTAATGTAAGCCATTTCAGATCTCTAATAACCATGATAAATTGCTGAGCAAAACCAAATGTCTGTGTTAAATGCTCATTGATTTATATTATTTTAGGGATATTTGACTGAATACAGAATCCACTTTCTTGGTAGGTTTCTTTCTAAACAGTTTCTACACATTAGTAATGATGTGATTCCATTAATCATACTACTTCTGCTACTCATTATAGGCACCACGATCGCCCATTTACCAAAGCAGGATAAAATGATGAGAAGTCGCTATGGTAATGCAGAATGATCATATACTGTACTATTGAACAAATCAAGGCATTTCCACATATACAGCTAATGTATCTGTTCTTGTTGTTTTTCTTGACAGGCATTTTTGCATCCGTTTTCCTGCTGCTAATATTATTGGCATTAGAAATCTGCCATTCTTGCACCAGAAACACTGCATTGAATAATTGTTAATTGTAAAATGTTTACCAAGTATGGTTTTTCTCATTTATTAATTTTTTTATTATCATAGAATAATAGTAGCACAGAAGCACAATGAGTACAGAACTAAATGAACGATTCAGTGGTGCTTCTTTGTTGTGATGCTGCTTGTCAAATAACTTTATGCATTTAGAATAAGAACAATATAAAACTGAACATGGTGGTCTGGAGCTGGCTCTTATCACACCAAGCAGCTTCATAGATGATTATTTATGCTAAATCTTCTATTTAGGTTTATGCTAAATTCTGACCTGTCAAATCCAAATGTCAAAGCACAAATTGAGACTAGTCAGACCATGCAATGTAGTACAACTACTACAAGTGTAGCCTCAGGTGCCTGTTCATAACGGCCATCCAGCATGGTCTTCTGAACCAGATGGGTTACAGCAGCAAAGTTTTACATGTTGTGCATGATTACGTGTTGCGTGTGATGGATATTTTTTGGAGAAAACCGCAGCAGATTAGTAGTTTCTGAAATCCTCAGATCACCCAGATTTACCCATTTTGATGTTCAGTATTATATTTACAATTATGGCATTTAGCAGACGCCCTTATCCAAAGAGACTTACACCTAATATAATCTTACAATCCAAGCAGTTGTGGGTTAAGGGTCTTGCTCAAAGACCCAACTGTAGCAGCTTGGCAGAGGTGGGATTTGAACCCTAGACCTTCTGGTCCAGAGTCCAATACCTTAACGGCTAGGCTTCAGCACGTTGACCTGAGCATGTCTACATGCCTAAATGTTTTTTGATTGTGATTGGCTGAATAAGCGTTTGCAATAACGAGCAGTTGAACAGGTGTGCTGATATAATTGGCTTCTGTGGCTGTAATTTTTATTTGTTGTTGAAAAGCTGTTGTTACTTGACATTTTCTGTGAATTTCTCGACTAATTTATCTTTTGACTAATGCATTTTGCTTTTACATTTGATTACAATCATGCATGAACATGTACATATGATGCTTTACAATAGTATTTACAGGTCTTTTTATTAGCACCAAATCCCCAGCATTTCTGCTACTGAAGACATTATCTTTCATCTAATGAGGCCCACAATTACTTTACTTTATGTTCTAGCGTCAACATTTTTTTCAGTCTAGTCCTAGCAAGAACCAGATTTGGAAGTTGAAAAGATCTCAAGGAGGTTTGGCTCAGTTAATTCTCCTCCGTATGTGCACTTTTAATAGTAGCACAGCTTTTTTTTAGCTTTTTTGACAGTGATTCTAATAGACCAGACTGCAGTTCCAGATTCTTAAATCCCGGTACTCACAGGACCCTTTACCAGTCCCTGTTCTTTACGCATAACAGGCGCATAAATGCTACAGTCCCGTGCCTCACACACTCCTGGTACTCCTGCATCTCCAGCTATACCTGGCTGACCTACACGGCCTGGGAAACCACGTGAGCCTTTAGGGCCTTCAAATCCATTCCGAGGCTCTGCTGGATGGCCTGGAAGCCCTGTGTGAAGAAAGAAAAGTTCAGTTTGATCAGCTTGAGAAATCTAATTTTGAACGCTGTGCGCAGATTTTCTACATGGTTAAAGAACAGTGATCGTTAATCCTTAATCAAAGTCCTTCACTTGCTATTAGGTGCTTTAGATAAGTGTGATATATTCTGTAATTACATTGTAATATGCAGAAAAAAATGAAAAATTTAGGGGACATTTTATTTGTGAGCATTATAGTTGCCAAACTAAACGCCAAAAGCTGTAGCAATATTTGAATTTAATCTTTTAAACTATATATACATTTTTTATTAATTATTTTTAATTATTCATAAAAATTCCTTACTGTGTACTTGCATATTTAACAATACTTTGCTAACAAGCCTTGCTATTTAATTAAAGGTATGTTGTTGTTTTTTAAATTAATCCAGCTAAGTGCACTGGTCGTTATCACCCTGGTTTGGGTTGCATAGGGTCTGGACGCTTACCCATTCACTCACAATTTGGAGTAGCCAATAAAAGAAGTTCAACACTACATGTATTTTTCCAGAACCACCAGGGTATGGATGTCACATTTATCACATGCATCCATATGAGGAATATTATGTAACATAACTGTAACTGCCGCTATTGTCTGTTCAAAATGAATTAAAAGAAGGTTATCCATTGGCTTAGTTCCTGTTGTACTGTGGTATGAAACAAACTGTGATTTCTCACACATAACTGCTCAGAACCTTGAAACTATATGGCTGCTAATCACAGTTTCTTTCACTACACACTTGCTCTGGTTATCTGATTGTAGCAGAGAAATCAAAAATAAATGTAAATTTACTAAGGGCCTCATTAGGGACAGATTGGTATGAGGGCTATCAGGATTTCAGGATCACTGAAAAAAAGAAATTGGTTTAATTTTGAGAAAAAAATACTTAAATATTGAGGAATTAGGTTAAAATGCATGAACTTTTGGTTCTTATTGGTATAATACAAGACATGGTAACAAATCCTATCATTGCAACCACCGATTACTATGCCATATGGCTTTAGCTTATCACATGAATCGATGTGCAGTTCGATGCACTGTCAAAGATGCTGGGCGTACCTCATTTACTATGTCATGATTATGTGAACATGGATAGCCTTTGTAGATGGCTGCTGCTTGTGATCTTTTCCACAAAACAGAAAATTCAATTCAATTATTTTAATAATTATTATTTATATAGCACTTTTTACAATGGTGCATTGTCTCAAAGCAGCTTTACAATATTACATTATCTGAAAAAAGGCCAATCCCAAGTTGAGCAAGCCTAGGGCATATTACATTGAAGACTTCTTGACTTTTTGTAAATAACAACTTTATTGCACAACTATTTCCATGTTCTTACACCCATAACAATGTGATTCTGATATGTCAGGACATTTAGTATATAACTGTTCGTAAAATGTATGCAAAAGTATAATTTAATTTCCTTATTCCCACAATCCTGGTTAAGTTGGTGGGAAAGCCGGCAGTACATCCTTTATTATATAATAATAAACCTTATTAAATCCTCAAAGTCCCTCATTTTCACAGGCTAAATAGTAAAAGCACAGAGTTTATTTATTAAAAAACAACCATTTTTTCTATTTTTTTCAGTGGCTCCAAAATACCTCAGGCATTTATTTAAGATAAAGAAGGAAAAGAAAATCTAGTACTGGTTAAATTAACTGGTTAAAGTACAATAAGCCTCAAACACAAATGTATAAATACTTAAATAACTTAATCATGTTACCTCTAAAGCCTTGGTGACCATCAAGACCAGGAAGTCCTGTGCCAGGTTGACCCTGCTGTCCTTTAAGACCTTTTGCTCCTATACAATACATTTTAAAAATGTAACTTGTTCATTTACTTATATGTGGATTTGACCGTCTTAGATGTAGTACCTCTGTTTCCCTGTGCTCCTTTCTGTCCCTCCAGACCAGTTACACCACGAGGCCCTCTGGCTCCTTTGGCTCCAACTTTACCAGCTTTACCCTGAGCCAAAGATTGATCAAAAACAGTGAATTGGGCTACATATGATATACAAAGCAACTTTGTGAACATAGTGTTTAAAGGCTCACAGGTTTGCCTGAATCTCCAGGAGGCCCCTGTAGGCCTGGTGGCCCAATAAGGGTGAGGTTGTTGATGGGACATCCCTGTGCACACTTTGCACGAATAGAAGTAGCATACTGGGAGATCTGGGCAGTGACAACACCACGACACAGCTCCAGAACCTGCTCATCTGTCAGGCCGGGTCCCTACAAAAATCAGAATATTTACACTATACAGCACCCAAATATTTATGGTTATCTATTACTAATGGACTGAATATTCCAAGAGGCAAATTGTCAGATATGCAAAGCAAAAAAAAGGATCCATATGATATTTTTCCTTAATATTGAATTATTCTGTAATTCAATCCTCTACTTTAATTAATTAATTCCATTAATTACTATAAAACAACTAAATTTGTTTGAGATGCTAGGCAAAGATGTAAAATAGTTTAACCAATGCTTAGTTATCAAACAAAAATTGTTTGGCGCCATATCTGGATGAACATTCTCTAGGTGTGAGAAGTCCATTATTTTGGTCAGAGGTTGTTGGAGTGACATCATTGTAAGAACTACAGAATTTGTTTGTACCCTAATAGATTTCATGTCCACAGACAGGCCTAAGATAATAGTTTTGCTATCCTAATACCCTTGCGGCTGAATGGAAGCTAATCTCTCCACTGACATTTTATAATTTTAGAATCAGAAATATTATTGCTCATGGTTTTGGATTTGATTTTGTCTACAAACTTTGGCCACGTAATGTACTTTAGACTTCAAAGGCTTTGATTTAATAAGATTATATCATGCATGGTTGATTCTGATGATCTGTTGACAGTACATGGTGTAATTATGTAAATTCCTGATACATACAATATTACCAGGGTTTCCCTTTGGTCCACTGCTCCCTTCCACACCCATGTCTCCAACTGGGCCAATGTCACCTCTGGGGCCTGGAATACCTGGAGGTCCCACCCATCCAAGAGGTCCAGCAGATCCAACATTGCCTTTCTCTCCTTGCTGCACAGACGCACAATGTATTACTCACATATACAGAGAAATGACGTTTCATTGCTATTACTACAATTCAAATATGTTTTCTCAAATGGCTTGTGCATATATGGATGTGACAACACAAATACACTTTTAGAACTACATGAGGAACTAGGTCTGATCTCACACGTCACATGGAAAAAAAGTGTTGCATTGAGATTAAACTATTACGTACCTTCCCCTTATCACCACCAAAACCTCGACTGCCCTGTTTGGAAAGAGGAAGTGATGATAAAAAACTCCTGTACATGTAACGGAAACAGGAAGAGAAACCAATGAATCCAATCTTAACCAAATAAATGCTAGCTCTTTCACCTTTTCTCCTTTAACACCTTTCAAGCCTTGTCTTCCCTTTTCCCCCTAGGAAAAATAAGAAAATAAATCAATAAACAACAAGCATAACTGCAACGACGCTTACACAACCATGAATGGTATATTCACTGGTTGCATAGCATGTGTATTCCAAATGATCTGACCTAAAACAAATCTAATTTGTATTTCAGATGATACCTTAATGCCATCTGGTCCGGTTTCCCCTTTGATACCCTACACAAATTATTATTAAAGAAAGCAACAAATACAAATTAAAACAGATTATATTACTAACAAGAAATAATAGATTAGAATAGAAAGCAACAAATTTGTCATGGCAAGCACCCCTGGGCTGCTGTACAGGACAGAGGAACAATTTGGCATTCAAATGCCAGGAGTCACACAACGAGGCACACAATGGAATATGAACCAGAGTGGCTTAGTGCTTTAGCACTAGTTTGCAGTCCTGAATTATGCTGGTTCATATTCCACCTCTATCAATATGAGGTGTGTGTGTGATCCTCTTGTATATTCAATAGCCTCAGATTCCATGTGTTGGCAGCAAATGACAGGCCAACCATGCTAATAGATCGCAAGTCTTAGAGCACCTTGGGATGAGGGCTGGGTCTGTATGAGTGCAGACCAGGTGTGCTCTCACATAACAACATCACTTATAATCCTTACAGGCTGGCCCTGGAGGCCTTTTGGTCCGGGTTGTCCTGGAATCCCTGGATCTCCCATTCCACCATTTGGACCCTGATTCAAACCAGTGAGAAATTGACTTACACAGATTTAAACAAAAACAACAACAACACAACATAATGTGATCAATGTGAGTTACCCTACAAAATGTTCTAGTGATGTCCGTAATACAAATTTGTAGTTACAGCTATTCTAGATTTGACTTAACTAGGTCTTTGAAAATGAGGTTGTATTTTGTTTGGACAGGTCGGTTTTTACCTCATGTTACTTGAACAAATGTCAAACCTCTGTTTTACCTATACCCATGCAAGCATAGTTCAGAAAAATATTGCACTACAAAATAAGGAAATTGCTATAAATATGCAAACCGTTTGTTTCACTTTCAGTCATGTGTAAGACTGAAAAATGTCTGAAAGGGAGAGCACCTACTATAAAATGTACACCCCCACAAAACTCATGTTAAGGTGTTTTACAGAAGCAAATTAACATGACCTTTTCTTTTTTTATTGTAAAATCAAGCTGATTAATTTAAATTGCAGTCAGATACTGACATAAAATAATTTAGCAGGTGTAATTATTTCAATATTATGATTCTTATAATAGATTTGTACTTTTACATGAATTAAAGGTTTCTCACTTGTGTTAACAAATAATTGTGTCTCATTTAATTGAAATGATTTGCACATACAGTAAATTAGCTTAACTTAAAATGATTATCAAAGCAAGCTGAATAATTCTACATTACCGTGACAAACATGGGATGTACATTAATACTATTATACTATTGACATTATAATAAATGAACATCTCCATTGCTTATAAAAAGCTTGTGTTTCTGATAAAACTGTAGAGTAAATAATCTACCTCAGTGCCATGTCTTCCAGGAGGTCCCCTTTCACCACGATTTCCTTTCAGTCCCTTGCGATGAGAACAAAAATGGTAAACATCTGCTCTATGACTTTCTGAGAAATTACTACTCAGGACACAGATCACATACCACATCATGTGAATGTGTGTATATTTAGTGAGTAAGGACCAGTAAAGATATCTAAATGGTCAATTTTACAATATAATGTTATGTTTACTTGAATTTTACCTTTGGTCCAAATGACCCAGGTCCTCCTTCAACTCCTGGGACTCCTAGAGGACCCTGAGGAAAAAAGATATCATGTCAAACTGATGTATTAGAAACTTTATCAGAACTGAATAAACACAACTTCAGCAGGTGAATCTTACATCTTCTCCAGGCTCTCCATCACTTCCTGGCAAACCACCAATGCCTTCATCACCCTGAACAAGAAACAAGGATGCAAAAACAGACTTTAAATCATTTGCATCAAAACTAATGAAAACCTTTATTAGATTCAATGGATGTTACTGTAACAACTCGAGAGTCAAGTTTATACCCAAAAACAAATGTCCAGTGGTATGTCATACATGGATAGATTTTTTTTTATTTGTTTACCTTGTGGGAATTTTTTTCTGTTCCACACAAGGAAAACTACAACTTGCATTTGAAAAATAAAAAGGGCCAAAATATTTGCCATAGGTTACTGAGGACAAGGTTAGGATTAATTATCTTCAGTAAATGTTTGATAATACAAAAAACAAATGGTAAAACATAGTTACTGAAATTAATGTCAGAGAAAATTTAACCAAATATTTGAGAAAATAAATAAATCTACTACTTACAGTGGGTACGAAAAGTATTCAGACCCCTTTACATTTTTCACTCTTTGTTTCATTGCAGCCATTTGCTAAAATTCAAAAAGTTCATTTTATTTCTCATTAATGTACACTTAGCATCACATCAAGACAGAAACAAACAAACATGTAGAATTTTTTGTAAATTTATTAAAAAAGAAAAACTGAAACTGAACTGGCATTTAGCAGACGCCCTTATCCAGAGCGACTTACAACTTATACAATCTTACAATCCAAGCAATTTTGGGTTAAGGGCCCTGCTCAAGGGTCCAACTGTGGCAGCATGGTAGAGGTGGGATTTGAACCCTGGATTTTCTGGTCCAGAGGCCAGTACCTTAACCGCTAGGCTACCACAGCCTTATGGCCACTTATTGTCCATTTCTTCTTATTCTTCTTAAGATGGTTCTACTCCTTCATTGGAGCCCAGCTGTGTTTAATTAAACTGATTGGACTTGATTAGGAAAGGCACACACCTGTCTATATAAGACCTTACAGCTCACAGTGCATGTCAATGTAA
>JAVSBV010146899.1:0-15675 GCA_033117975.1 Parotocinclus spilosoma | reverse complement strand
GTTTGTGCGTTGCTCCCATTTGGGACGCAACCTCGGAGCGCCCCTTTATCCTTTCGGTTTCATTATGTTAGGAGTCTCACGCGCCGCTCTTCATCCCTTTTCAGTTGTTTTATATTATTTCCCCATTATTATTATACGACGTGGGATATACTTATCCTGCATATTTGGGTCCTGTTAAAAACATCACCACTGCTCGTAACAATTTGTTTTTAGAATATTTAAGACTTTGTAGGTGGAGTTCTTTCCCATTCAACATCAGTTGCTCTATAGTCCGGGACCTCTGTTGTCATATGATAATGCATTTTTATTGGGAGACAGGTCTGAATTGCATATGGTCCATTTCCAAAAACAATTTGAAATGTGGACTCGTTAGACCTCAGGACACTTTTACCCTTCGCGTCAATCTATCTCAGATGAGCTCAGGCCCAGAGAAGTTGGCAGCGATTCTGGGTGTTGTTTATATATGGCTTTCGCTTTGCATGGTAGATTTTTAACTTGCACTTGTAGATGGAGTTGAACTGTGTTCAGTGACAAATCTGAAGTGTTCCCGAGCCCTGGTAATATCAGTTACAGATTGATGTCAGATTTTAATGCAGTGAGGGATCAAAGGTCACGGATATTGAATGGTTGTTTCTGGCCTGGATGCTTCCTTGCAGAGATTTCTGCAGATTCATAGAACCTTTTGATGATATTATGGACTGTAGATGATGAAATCCCTAAATTCCTTGCAATTGCACAATGAGAAACGTTGCCACCTGTGAAATGTTCCAAACAGGTGTTTTTTAGCATTCCTTAACTTGTCCAGTCTTTTGTACTTTTTTTAAATGTGTTGCAGGCATCAAGTTTAAAATAAGTGAATATTTGCAAAAAATAATAAAGTTTATCAGTTTGAACATTAAATATATATTCTTTGTAGTGTATCCAATTGAACATGTGTTGGAAATGATCTACAAATCATCATATTCTGTTTTTATTTATGTTTTACACTTCATTGGAATTGAGGTTGTATAAAAGAGGAAATTTGTCTCACCTGGTTGCCACCTCACACAATCTGAACCAAATAAGTTTATCTTGGTCTCATCAGACCACAAGACATGGTTTCAGTAATCCATGTCCTTAGTCTGCTTGCAAACTGTTTGTGGGATTTCCTCAGAAGAGGCTTGGTTCTGGGATGACAGCCATGCAAACCAGTTTGATACAGTGCGCAGCATATGGTCTGAGCACGGACAGGCTGACCCCCAACCATTAGCCTCTGCAGCAATGCTGACAGCACTCATGTGTCTATTTTAAAAAGCCAACATCTGAATATGACTCTGAGCATGTGCACCAAACTTCTGTGGTTGACCATGGTGAGGCCTGTTCTGAGTGGAACCTGTCCTCTTAAACTTCTGTATGGTTTTGGCCATCCTGCAGCTCATCGTCAGGGTGTTGACAAACTTCTTATGGCCTTATTTATATCGCTGTCTTTATGTAGAGCAACAATTCTTTTTTTTATATCCTCAGTGAATTTTGTGCCATGAGGTGCCATGTTCCAATGACCAGTATAAGAGAGATCAATAACACCAAATTTAACACACCTGCTCCTCATTCACACCTGAGGCTTTGCAATATTAACGAATCACATGATCCCGAGGAGGATAAATGACTAATTGGTCACAATTTGGTCATTTTCACTTTGAAGTGTACTCACTTTTGTTGGATCTGGATATTAAAATCATTCCATGTTTGTTTTATGTTTAAATTATTATTATCTTGTCCGACTAAACTGACTAATTTGGTGCTGTAAAGTAATGAAAGGGGACTTTGGCTCAATGCTCCACTTCCTGGATGAAATACAGCATCTTGGATCAAGAAAAAAAGTTGGTGTGGTGTATATCAATTGTATACTAAGGAGTAACTAGATACATCCACAAAAAGTGCTTTGGTACACAGGTGGTGTACTGAATAATCTGGCAATTACACATAATAGTACTATATATTTTATACTTACCCCACTGGACCTTTAGTTTCTCAAATAATTTATTTATTTTTCAATTGTGGCATTATGGCTTGCAAACAGAAACAGTTTAAATGTATCCTATACTGCATTATTATATAATGGTTTTCTACAGATAAAAAATATCCATTACATACATGTAATCTGAATATGATATGGTGGTGATAGATATCTATTACACAAAAAAAATGTATTTTTTATTACCAGGAGTCATCTTTGGTATAGGAGTGGGTGTTGTCTCTCTGAGGAGGGGAGGTGGTCTGCTTTGAGTAACACTGTTTTGTGAAATGGGTGCTTTAGGCCCTTCAGTGCTTGGCTTCTGTAAACAAAGAAAAAAAAGTTGAGAGTAAAAGTAAACAAAGAAAAAAAAATGAGGAAAAGTCAGGGGAAAGAGGTAAATAATAACTCACCTGGTAAGGCAGCTGTGGTTCATGTACGTCTGAATAGTTAAGAGAGAAGTTATAGTTATAGAGAAGTTATAGAGAAAAGAGTAAACGTTCACATTGTGTAGTTACATTCTTACTATCACTTTAAATAACCACTTCACCCAGTACAGCCAAACATGAAATTGACTGGGCACAGACAGAGTTACACCATGGACCGGAGATTAGTTTATCACAGCATTTGTAATTGCAACACAACCATCACATTGCAAACATCACCTGTGAATGTACAGTGTCCACCAGCTGGCTGTTACTACAAGCTACTACTTGTGGATTTGCCAGTTTATTAGATACACATTGTTACATCTGGTTATACAGTTGTAGATACTGTATGTAGCCTACAGCCAGAATATCCACCATACTATGGTTTTGTACGCCTGTGTTTTATTATGAAAGCAAGTAGTGTCACTGAAAATGTCTTACTGGGCAGTGAAGTGGTTGGCACTTGAGGTGTTTCAGTGATTGGCTTCTGTAAAAGAAGGAAAATATGAAATATTATGAGGAAAAGCCTAAGTAAAAAATAGTGACAAAAGGTAAATAATAACTCACCAGGTAAGGCAGCTGTGGTTCATGAGTGTCTGCATGGTTAGAAGAGTAAAAAGAAAAAGAGTGCAATGTGTAATTACAATATTACTCTCACTTCAGATGTCAACTCAATACAGCCAAGGTACACCCTGGACAGTACATTAGTCCATCACAGAATTTTAAAGTGCAACACTTAAATTGCAAACCTCACCAGGGTTTTAACCCAGGCCCTCAGGATATACAGTATGCAGCATCTGGCTGTTAACACAGAGCTACTGGAAATACATAAAGTAATCAGCCAGTTTTAATATTTATTATTTATATATATGTCCAGTTCATTTTTGTTTTAATTTTAATTATTATTATTTTTTCCAGACTAAACTGAGTAATGTGGTGCTGTAAAGTAATGAAAGGAGACTTTGTCTCAATGCTCCACTTCCTGGATGAAATAAAGCATTTTGGGCCAAAAATAAAAGTTGATGTGGTGTATATCAATTGTATACTAAGGAGTATGTTGACTGATTTACAAGTTTATTAGATACATCCACCAAAATGTGCTTTGGTACAAAGGTGGCATAATGATTAATATTGCAATTACACATACAATATATTATATATATTTTATACTTACCCCACTGGACCTACAGTTTTTTAATTAATTTTAAGTTCATTCAAATTGTGGTGTTATGGATTGCAAACAGAAACAGTTTAAATGTGTCCTATACTGCATTGTTATATAATAGTTTTCTACAGATAAAAATATACATGACATATATGTGAAAATCAAGGGAGTGTGGAAAAGAGTAAACAATTGTGACAATGTACAGAAAATAAGCTTACAAATTAAGCTGAATTCATAAGAAATCTGAATATGATATGCTGGAGTTCGATGTCCATAACACCAAAAAACCAGTGTCATTTTTATTACCAGGAGTCATCTTTGGTATAGGAGTGGGTGTTGTCTCTCTGAGGAGGGTAGGTGGTCTGCTCTGAGTAACACTGTGCTCTGAAGAAATGGGTGCTTCAATGCCTTCAGTGCTTGGCTCCTGTAAACAAAGAGAAAGTTGAGAATAAAAGTAAACATAGAAAAAAATTAGGAAATGTCAGGGGAAAGAGGTAAATGATAACTCACCTGGTAAGGCAGCTGTGGTTCATGATCATCTGAATAGTTGGGAGAGAAAAGAGTAAAAGTGCACATTGTTTAAATTACTTTCTTACTCTCACTTCAAATACCCACTTCAACCAGTACAGCCAAAGATGAAATTGACTGGGTACAGACAGAGTTACACCATGGACCGGACATTAGTTTATCACAGCATTTGTAATTGCAACACAACCATCACATTGCAAACATCACCTGTGAATTTACAGTGTTCACCAGCTGGCTGTTACTACAAGCTACTACTAAAAGATGTGCCAGTTTATTAGATACACCTTGTTACAACTTGTTATACAGATACTGCATGTAACCTACACCCAGAATCTTAACAAACACCAGTTTGCCGTATAAAAGTGGTGTACTGAATAAACTGGCAACTGCACATATTGTATACTATAATTACATATATTATTATATATAATGTTTGTGTATATTGTAACATTGGAGAACATTAACACAAAAAAACAGTGTTGTATTACCAGGAGTAGTCTTTTGTATAGGAGGGGGTGCTGTCTGTCTGAGGAGGGGAACCGGTCTGCTCTGAGTAACACTGTGCTGAACTGCATGATACAGTGCAGTCCACAGTGAAGAGAATATTTGATAAATTCTATGGTTTTGTACGCCTGTGTTTTATTATGAAAGCAAGTAGTGTCACTGAAAATGTCTTACTGGGCAGTGAAGTGGTTGGCACTTGAGGTGTTTCAGTGATTGGCTTCTGTAAAAGAAGGAAAATATGAAATATTATGAGGAAAAGCCTAAGTAAAAAATAGTGACAAAAGGTAAATAATAACTCACCAGGTAAGGCAGCTGTGGTTCATGAGTGTCTGCATGGTTAGAAGAGTAAAAAGAAAAAGAGTGCAATGTGTAATTACAATATTACTCTCACTTCAGATGTCAACTCAATACAGCCAAGGTACACCCTGGACAGTACATTAGTCCATCACAGCATTTTAAAGTGCAACACCTCACCAGGGTTTTAACCCAGGCCCTCAGGATATACAATATGCAGCATCTGGCTGTTAACACAGAGCTACTGGAAATACATAAAGTAATCAGCCAGTTTTAAGATTTATTATTTGTGAATGTCCAGTTCTCAAATACATGTATATACAGTTACTAAATGCAACTTGTTTACTGTAAATATTTTTTTGTTGATTTTAAGTCCTTCGTGTTGGGGTTCTATTAGTCAATTATTTGTGTATTCTGTACACCTGCAATTATACCCACATTGTGTTGTAGGCTTTACTTTAAATGGCTAAAGCATTTAGGTACCAAGGTGGTATATTGAATAAATTGGCAACTGCACTTATAATATATAATATTACTATAAATATAAAATTACTACATATATTATTATACACAACCCAAATTCTAATGAAGTTGGTATGTTATGTAAAACATAAATAAAAACAGAATGCAATGATTTGCTAATTCTTTTCAACCCATATTCAATTGAATAACTTTTAACAACACTCAATCAGTGTTTGGGAAATAAGCAAACAAATTATTTAAGCTTTTTAGGTGGAATTCCTTCTCATTCTTGCGTGATGTACAACTTCAGTTGGGGTCAACAACAGTCCGGGGTCTCCATTGTATTTTACTCTTCATAATGCACTACATAGTTTCAGTGGGAGACAGGTCTGGACCGCAGGCAGGCCAGTCTAGTACCCGCACTCTTTTACTACGAAGCCATGCTATTTTAGTAGCAGGATGTCGCTTGGCATTGTCTTGCTGAGCTAAACAGGGATGTCCCTAAAAAACATTACTTGGATGGCAGCATATGTTTCAGCATTAATGGTGAATTCACAGATGTGGAGGTTACCCATGCCATGGGCACTAACACACCCCCATACCATCAGAGATGCTGGCTTTTAAACTTTGAGCTAAAACCAATCTGGACAGTTCTTTTTTCTCTTTGGCCCAGATGAAACATCATACATGATTTCCAAAAAGAATTTGAAATGTGGACTCATTAGAACACACGACGCTTTTCCACTTTACATTAGTCCATCTGAAATGAGCTCAGGCCCAGAAAAATTGGCAGTGTTTCTCGTTGTTGCTGATATATGGCTTTTGGCACTGATAATGATTTTCTGAAGTGTTCCTGAGCCCATAATATACATTACAAAATGATGTCGGTTTTTAATTTAGTGCCGCCCAAAGGCGCTAGAGACCAAAGGTCATGGGCATTCAATGTTGGTCTTCATATTTGCCACTTATTTGCAGAGATTTCCCCAGATTCTTTGAATATTTTGGTATTTTGAACTTTAGATGACTAACTCTCTAAATGCCTTGAAATTGCGTGATGAGAAACATTGTTCTTAAACTGTTGGACTCTTGTGGTGAACCTCACCCTATCCTTACTTTGGGCCTTTTGGGGATGCTTCCTTTATAACTAATCATGACCCAATATCAATTCTATATCAAAAGAGTGGCTCAATACTTACCTAAACCTAAATTTCTCCAATACTTTTACATACAAGTCATTCATTTTACCCATCACACAGCTACTTAGGGCACATGAGCCAGCCACATAAATATATACTGTATGTATTCCATTCTTATCTGCTTTAACATACCTTCTGTGTTGTGGGTTACTGGTGCGCTCCAGTCTCTACTGATAGTTTCAGTCTCTGCTCGGACCCCAAACTCATAGGGGGTATCTGGTTTGAGTTGATCAATGACGGTAGTTGTAGTGGGACATGTCTGATAAAGCCAGTTTGTGTTGGGCTCCTTTTCCCTGTAGCGCACTGTGTATTGCCTAGGGATTTAGAGAAGAAAAAACTGCATGCAAATGATATGTAAGTACAGAAGAGTTACAGCTGAAAATGCTATTTATGCAGCAAATGCCATAGTTTCTGAAAACGAAACCGTTATATACATGTTATTGTTTTAATTAATGGAAGTTCACAATAATTATAGAAAATAGTAATAGTATGGTAGTATTACGACCAAACCTAGGTAAAAGCCGTGACTCTGAGGAGGACTGTATGATGGACCTTATGCTTCTGTTTGACAGATGTCAAAAATGCATTGATACACAGTATTACGAACAACATGGAAGATCAGCCAAAAGAAACAGAGATTGGATGAGTGAACAAATTCATATAGCTAAAGGTGAGAGATAATCCAGGTTGTAATAATTGTAACAATGATTGTAAGTTGCTCTGAATGAGAGCTAAGATAAAAACACTTAACAGTTTAAATTATAATTATATGTTACAGTTTGCAACATCTCTTTTAAATATAGCCGATGCAGTGAGAAGCATTTTATTTATTAAAAAACCTTCTGAGTAGTTGTACTTGTGGTCATGGAAAATAAGTTACTGTGTGTCAGAAGGGTCAAACTACTGACATACATCAAGCAAAGAAAGCAACTAAGGAACTGGGTTAAAGAACTGCTCAACGCATTATAAAAACCTGGAAGGATGGTGGTGATCTGTCATTTTCACAGAAGAAATGTGGTCAGGAAAAATCTTAAATGACTGTGAGCTGAGATCAATGAAACGTTTGCTGAAATTAAAGTGTAAACAAGTGCTAGTTGAACTCAGAACAGAGCTATATTTAATAGTGGAAGTAAGAACATTTCCTGACAGATAATGCAACAAGAATTTGCATAATCGGGACTAAACAGCTTTGTTATCATAAGAAATGCACTTGTTTTTGAAGCTGATTGGTTTCCATTTAAGCATAACGGCTGTTCACCGCAGAGTCTGAAAACCAGCTTGGAAACCAGCTGAGCAACTGAATGTACTTTACTTACTGACTTGTTGACTTCTTGTTTATTCTTTATTGATGACAGAGATGTATTGCAGGATGACAATGTCAAGGGCTCAAATTGTGGAGCGCTGGCCACCACAGAGCCCTGAACATAATTCCAGTGTGATGATACATAAGGTTGTCACTGTCAATGCAGGCCATATTTACAATTAATGGTGGTTCAGTGAAATATTAAGGTAGGGTTAAACTACATGACTTTACCTCGATTTTGGCCCCTTTTCTGTGCCTGGCCGTGTCTATGCTGGTTGGCCCTATTCTGCAGATTTTTGGTGTTTGATGTTTTTTACATAATAGTGTATACTGGTCAGTGATTAATTTAATCTGACTGGATCCAGTCAAAAGCCAATGAAAAGTCAACATTCTTGTTTATTTTTCTTGCTCAAATATGTTTTTCGTAGGTGCAATGGTCTTCTAAAGTGAAGGACAAGTTAAATGAGTTGTGGCAGGTGTATGATTGCATATACAATGTACATTCCAAGAACTGCAGATAAGGACAACATCAGAGCTGCAATCGCTGAAGCCTTGAACCAACAAGGTGGGTTAAAAATGCTGACAATTTTACTGCTCATAAAAATTTGGGGATATTTCAAAATGAACCATCCCATAATTAAATATCCCTTAATCTTTGTGAGCAGTGTAGATCGGTAGCTATACAGATACCTCTTACTTGCTCGGTGTGTGTGTGTGTCTGTGTGTGTGTGTGTGTGTGTGTGAAGAAGAATAGTATAAAGAGTGAGTACTATAGCTCCACTAGCTGTATGTGCAGTAACAGTTGCTCAGGCAGATATTGCTATAATTGTGTACAAGCTCTTGTACCTCTAAGTTTACTCTGGGTATCCTAGGTAATGCGAGGCTCATGCTTTGGGTCTTGTTTGATCGCTGTCAAGCTGTCCGCATATAAATGGCATGAGCTCCTATTCCAGCGTTATTACGGTACGGTATGCACCTTTACTTCATTGTGCTCAAGACAAAATGTCAGAGAATACATTAGGGAATAAAATATGTTTCCAGGTTCCGACAAGGATATATTTTCTTAAAAGTGTTAATAATATTTTAAAGACGCACAAATAAATGCATACACACACATCTGAGCTTCTGTAATGCTCATAATATATAAATAATTTTAACTTGATTCTATTCTAGGATGTCAGCCATGTGTCACCACCCAGTTCGAACCAGATCTATGTGGTGTAGTGTGTGAATTGTAGTGCTTTTTAGTATGCTGTGGACATTTTTTTTGTTTGCCTTGAAAATCAGCAATGTGTGAAATACCCAGTCATGAAGTATGAAACACCCAACCTTTTTAGAATCTGCTATGAATTTCAAAGTCAGTTACAAAGTCAGTGTACTTAAGGCTTTAACCTCTGTTGACTAGACTGAACAGTATAGTACTTTTACCACTTGTATGAAAACTATTCCTATAGACCTAATAACATTTTCTTAACCCCTATGGACTAATGTGTCACTACAGACAGGGTTAAATTAGTGTGACACTAGTAAATTCATTTTGGCATACTGCCCAAATGGCTTTAGCTGCTACACATTCCACCACAGATGGCTACTTTAACCTAAGGCAAGTAAATGCAGTCAGCAAGGCCACATTAATATTAGGCAAGTTAAATTGTATATATCTAGTTATATTAAATTCTATCTAACTGCTTTAAAGCCCTAATATTGGCCATAGCACCTTGTGGCATTTTCTGTTGTGGCTACGGAATTAGTGCATTAGTACGTGGCACTTGCAAATACAATCACTTTTGTCTAGTTTGACGAAAAACAAGCTGTAAAATGCCATACCTTTTAAGAAAAATATGGGGTTATATACCCTATATGTAATCCCTAACTCATAACCAAGTTTGTTTCACACTTTAAAACAGCTAAGCCTGAAGGAACGTGTTAGTTTGAGCAGATAAATACAAATTAAGTATAGCAGATGTTGCATTGTCTTATTACAGATGCCCCAGAACATCTTTTCACACAGTCATCTTGAGAAATGTAAACAAACCAATATAAAGCAGATGTTATATGTACTGTCAATATAACTATATTCAAATGCTTCTTTTTTTAGAATAATTGTCTAGTGAGCAGGACATTAGATCATGAGAATTTTACTCCATTGCCATTCATCTTTTAACCTAACACAGAAATCGATTAAGTAAGTATCGAAGTTTAGGTATTAGAAATTTAAATAAAAGTGTATGAATTAGTTGATTGTTAAGAGCAGTAGGAAGCACACATTTTATATTACTTTTATTACTGTATTTCTTATAGTAACTCTCTGTGTTAGTGTCTTTCTATCTCCCCTTGGGTTTTACAGGGCAGCAGAAGGATTGGATTGGCTGGACAGAGCAGAATGAGGTCAAGCTTTCCACGAGTGTGTGTGTGTGTGTGTGTGTGTGTGTGAGAGAGAGAGAGAGAGAGAGAGAGAGATGGATGTAGGGAGTGGCGTACTTTCTGTAGCTCTGGTTATTGCATTACGTATATCAGGTTGTTTGTGAGTTTGGCTATGTGTCGCTTTTTTCTGCTTGTCTGTCTATGTGAATAGACAGATTGTGACACTGTAATCCTATACTAATGGCTCCGACTCTTCTAATCATCTACTCTGCTTTATGCATGCTGTCATATGTATTACAAGACATCCAGAGGCATAACAGAGCAGGATTTTTCTGATATAACACACAGATCACATGCACATATACAAACACTCTCCTACCCGTTCTCAATGCAGTCATCCACGTTGGTGTCAGTGTAGGGGTTGTTCAGTATTGTGCTCCAGGAAAGTATAACTGAGGTTGGGGACACAGAGCCTATCACCAAATGCAAGGGGTTCTCCAGGGTTTCCTTATCTAGAGATTACAGGTTGTCATTTGTCAGTGCATGTCCTACAATTATAATAGGACTGCTGGTTGCTTATAGTTGCTAATGTTGAGACTGCATGCTTAGTGTTTCAGTATTGTTTACCTGCACAATGTTTCTTGATCTTCTCTTCTTTGTTTGGCTGCAAAGGCTGCACTGCAATCAGATATTTGGGTTCTGCATCTGAAAGAGAAACTTATATTCAGGGATGGAACCAGAGAGAGATTGCCAAGAAGAATGGTTCATGGTGCCTTACCAATTTCAGTTTCAAAAGGTTCTCCATTCTCAGGGAGCTGGATAAACTGCCTGGAGAACATGCTGCTGCCATAGCCCAGGATGTACCCCTCTAGTTTAGTATCCATGTCCTCCTGTAGGAACTTCAGCATGATGGTATTTCCTATAGCACTAATGCGAACCTTCATATTTTGCCTACGCACTGGGAATGAATAAAAACAAATGTTTTCACAGGCAACAGAAATAACCCAAATGATATATCTGCTTAAACAAATTACATACAATCCAGATTTATATGCACATTTAGTTTAATGCCAAAAAAGTGTCTATTTGGTTAATTATTTCACATATTTAACAGTTACAGTTTAACACAAATTAATTTATTAGTAGTATCACATATTATATATATTTTTATTATTATATAATTGATTTAGTACTATTAGGTGCAACCTTAATTTGTCAACATTACAGGACAAAAACTTCTCTTAAAATGCTTAGTGCAATTGGATAATACAGAGTAAAGAATCTGAGACACTCCTTTATACAGAATTTCTCCATTTGCTCCTGGGACAAGTCCTTTCTTGTGTTCTCTCCTCTTCAGCCTACTTAAGAGGTGTGATTTAGGTCAGGAGACTAAAATAGCCATCAACAGACAGTGGCCGTTTCAATTGTTTGGACATATACTTTGGATCATTGGCCTGTTTAAAGACGTAACCGCAGCATCTCAGCTGGAGAAAAACAGAACAACACTTTCAAATCCTCCATTTGAACTGCTTTGCATACACATGTAGGTATTTATGGAGTGTTTACCAACCCACATTTTATTTAATCAGACTACTCAATTATTTATTTGTGGCTTTTAGGTTTGGCTTGCTTTCTGAGCCTGGCCCTTAAAACTAGATCATCCCACATCTGAGTAACTCACCCACCACAGCTTGAGAACTTCCTTTTGTGCACCATTTTCAAAAGTTTCAGGAATCTTGGCTTCACAGGTTACCACAAATTATTACATCAACTCCCAGCCTCAGAGGACAGATATTTATTTTTTTGATATCCCAGCAACAGTCGGCAACACACCTTGAGAATGTACAATATGCTACAAAATGCTACAAAATAGCACCTGAAACACTTAATCTATTGGTATCGTCTGTGCCAAAATATGTTAAGTGCTGCAATAAGGAATGACAACTGCAGGTTCTTTATCGTCCCAACACTGGAATGTGTTTCACACCTGAAACAAATACATTTTAACAAATACATTTAAGTTGACATGTAATACCTTGGGTTCATAATTTTTGTGAAATAACATTCAATGAAATAACATTCAAAATAAATCTAAGAAACATTGGCCTTCTTTTATTTGCATTTTCCTATAGGCAAAGTGAACATGCTTAGCTCCATGTACTGTAAAAGAAGGAAAAAAGGAGTAAGAAAAGTTGAGATGTCTACATCAGATTGCTCAGTAGTTAACATACACCCATGTAGAGTGTAATATTTATTACATTTTGGGGCAGGTAGCTTGTCCACAGTTTAATTTAGGTGTCAAATTAGGACTGACAACAAAGCCTTTCTTAAAAGAGGGATTACTGACCTACTGTATGTTGCATAACTCCAGAGGGAAATGTAAGTATTTGAAGAATGACTATGTTGCATGGGTCTGAGGTCATTTAGCACTAGCTAATACATATAGCTCAGGTGATGATCTAGAAATACAAGTTAAAGTTCTTGGATTGTTAGCTGAATGTTGGAATGCCAAAATAAGAGAATGTGTATAAGATGTCTCCAGAGTGTTTCTTGCTGCTGTGCCATAAATCAGTGAGGGTGGTGGGGTCAACGTTATTATAGGAATAGCTGCTCAAAACCAGCCGTTTAGAAAAGGGCAATTTAGGGTAAGAAGGCAGCTCCCATTTCATGTAGTAAGTTGGCTAATGTATGTCACAAGCTTTTCATTTAATTTCTTTATATTTTTACTTAACTTAATACATAATTTACTTAATCGGTTTTTGGAATAATCTCTATTTGCCACAGGTACAAGGTTATGTCAAAAGGCTAGGGCAATTAAGCCCAATGAATTAAACGCATGTATTTAGACTGTGGAAGGAAACCCATATGGACACGGAGAAGACACGCAAACCCCATGCATGTGGCGTCCACGGTCGGAATTGAGCCCCACATGATTTAACTGACCCAGCCCTCATCTTGATTTTTATGCAAAATGCTTCTGAACCTGCCTGGACTTTTATGAACACCAACAGTACCAGGGAACCATTTATAGATGGTGCAGGAGGACCTCTGAACTTTGTGAACATCAACAGTGCCAGTAGCTAAAAATCAACTAAAGAGCCACTCTGTGTTAAATAAAGTATTATGATTTTGGCACTTGATTTAAAAATATACTATTGTTGTTTCTTAGAATATGTTTACTTTGCATACTTTTATTTTGCATTCAAGTCTGCAAATTGCCTTTGCCAAGGGAACCAATTATTCTGGAGTTAGCCTTCTTGGCTGTCTTGGTGGAAGAATATCATGCCAAGACTTTTAACAGCCAAATCATATGGAGTGATAATTGGTTCTAAGCTTGCCATTGTATTTAAGGAGTTGGATAACAATCTCAATGCCATTTTCACTTTTAATATTCTATCAAAGTTGATTGCTTGCAGGAGATTACTTTTTTGGTCATTTTAACGGAATCTATGAGCAAACACACTTCTAGTGGTTTGCATTTTATTTGAATGTTGAACACCTCTGTGGAACATTATCCAGCTTTATTCATTATCCAGCTTAAAGCCAGCTTTTCTCCTTCCAAATGCTGCACGGTCACCATAGACAATGTATAAGATTGATCAGTGGGCATGCTGTTAGAGAATTAACTTTAAAGCATGACCAACACACACCAGTAAATAATTCATTATGAAATACAGATTCAATTCTAAAGTGTTTAAATAATGTTTTGGTTGATAAAAGTGGAAACTATGGATAAGGACAGAAATCAGAGAAAAGCCATAGCAGCTCCAAAACCATTAAATCACTCCGATTACATCAGTGCTGGCACAGTTCTCTATGCAGCCCCTCGGGGACATATTAATCCAAACTAAATATATTTTCCCCTAATCAGAAAAAAGTCGATGAGATTTTTGTCTTCCTAAAATAAAGATACTTAAATGTTCTCTCATTGAATCGAACAGACCTTCTATTTAGTGACCTTAAACATCTTTGAAATTACACAATGAATGTGCTGTGTGTATTTGTAAATTTATCCCTAAAGATCTGGCATAAATAGCTCCAAAATCTGCTTCAGGCATGAACTGACAAAAATTGAAAGTGAAAGTACAAAACAAAATACAACCCCAATTGTTGTGATGTTGTGTAAAACATAAATAAAAGCAGAATACAATAATTTGCAAAGCCGTTTTAACCTATATTCAATTGAATACACTACAAAGACAAAACATGTAATGTTCAAATGGATAAACTTTATTGTTTTTTGCAAATAGTTACTCATTTAGAATTTAACGTCTGCAACACATTCCAAAAAGCCGGGACATGGTTACCCCTGTGATTCATCACCTTTTTGTTTTCAACAACACTCAATAAACATTTGGGAACTGAGGACAATAATTGTTAAAGCTTTGTAGGTTAAACTCTTTCCGATTCTTGTTTGATGGACAACTTCATTTGCTCAACAGTCCGGGGTTTCCATTGTCGTATTTTGCGCTTCATAATGCGTGACACATTTTCAAAGAGAGACAGATCTGGACAGGTCAAAAACAATTTAAAATGTGGACTTTTTTACACTTTACGTCATTCCATCTCAGATGAGCTCAGGCACAGAGAAGCCAGTGGCGTTTAAATAACCTGTTCACTTGTGGAATGTTCAAACAGATGTTTCTGAGCATTTTTCAACTTTCCCAATCCTTTGTTCCCCCTGTCCCAACTTCTCTGGAACATGTTGCAGGCATGAAAATGAGTGAATATTTGCAAAAAAAATAAGGTATATCTGGCCCTAAAACAGGAAAAGCTAAAAGATTCAATCAGAAAAGTTTGTACAGTATGGAAAATGCACATATGGACAAAGTGTTTCTTAAATTTACTCTTGATTTTTATTTCATAGCAGTTAGTATAACTGATGACTGAGATGACTTTGACAATTTATGTTTAGTCTGGCCAACTTAATTTAATTTCTTCATCCATTCATGCATTTCAGGCCTGCAACACATTCCAATAAAAGTTGGGGTATTTACCACTTTGTAGTGTTATCATTACCATTCACCACTCTTAGACATTTTGGCATTGGATATCAAGCAAGTTTGTGTTTCATGTGTTTCTTTTATTTTGTCCCATTCTTCCTGCAAAGATGTCTTAAGATGTATATCGTACGGGGCCTTTGTCACATTTTTTTGTTTCAAAATTCTCCACATATTCTCTATTGGGGACAGATCAGCACTGCAGGCAGACAGGCCAGTCCAGTAGTTGTACATTTTTCTTTCACAGTCATACCTTTGTAGAGTGTGTAACATGTGGTTTTGCATTGTTGTGTTGCAAAATGAATGAACGTTCCTGGAGAAGATGACGTCTTCAAGTCAGGGCTTAAAATCTGCCATCACATATGTTAGGGTCCTACCCGCTCCCGGAGCTTGTAGTCGTCCGCGCCGATCGCCCTTACAGAGCCATCGGTGGGGATG
>JAVSBV010146878.1:0-15677 GCA_033117975.1 Parotocinclus spilosoma | reverse complement strand
GGAAGAAATTATGGGACATGATTGGTCCAAAGGTAATGCGTCTGTGGAGGAACTCGAGCATAAATTTTGATTTTATTTTAAAAAATGTTTTGTGTGTTGTAATTCGTATAGGATGGTGATCCTGATCAAGACCGAGGAAGTGGGAATGTGTCAGCTACCTGTGCAGTGTTGACAAGCCAGCCTCAGACCTCTATCCCTGTTGATGAAATCACAGCCAAAACGGTGAAACTGCCAGACCCACCAGAGTACGTAGTGTACACTGACTCAGAGTTGGACATGGTGCGCAGCCAGTATTTTGATTTGCTCCGCAATGGAAAGGAAAAAGTTTGCAAGATGTCAAAGGAGCTAAGTTGTAGGCTCATCAGAAACACAATCACCAGCATGGTTGCCATACTGCGTGCTAGTCCTCTGGGAAAAGAGGAAAGATACCCCTCAAAACATGAGCTGAGAGCAATGTCACAGAAGATCGTTGACTATTACCCTATGCTACGTGACACTTCAGATCTGCCATATGTAAGTTATTTTGCATCTAAACCATTTAAGGGCTTGGTGGATGACATGGCAGCTTAACTTATCTTAACTTTCCTTTGCCACAGGTGACGATTTACTCTAAAATGTATAAACGACTGCAAAATATGAAGTCTCCAAGAAAGAGGCAGGGCCCAAAGCCACAAAGAGGGTCCGCAAAGAGATCACTCTTTGAAACAAGTACAGAAGAAGAAGGTACTGCAAGTTCTTCAGCTTCAACTGCTTCAACTGTCATTCTTCCAGAGAGCGATGTCAGCAATGATGACTTAAGTCCAGGTAATACTGCATTCGGTATTGTTTGTTTTTATTTTGTGCGTGTGTGTTTTCCCTTGGATTTATATTTTTTCTAGCTACTTTTACACTGGCACTTTGAATATTTACCAATGAGTTTCATTTATTTATTTATTTTTCCTATTCTTTGGCTGATCAAGAAAATATATTTAGAAATTATTAAACTGTCTGAACACTACTGTTGTATTTTAGAACATCAGGACAGTCTGAAAATGCAGGCAAGGCACTACAAAACACTCTTCAATATGTACAGCAAACCCAACTCAAAACCCAACCCAAGTGATGTTGCTCAAATTTTGGACCTTGAGTTTGATGCAAGGCGGGCCTTCATTGACTCAAGTGTGTTCCTCAAGGAGGAAGACAGGATTGCCAAGATATTTGAAGCATATCCATGTTTCAAAGACCCTCAAAATGTAAGTTTCATATCTCACCCTTTTTGTGTGCTTGTTTCTGTATAATGATATCAGCTGCACTAAATGCACAATTTTATCCTAGGCAATGGATGAGCTGCGTCGCATCTTGGGTGGCACCAACCCCAAATACATTGATGAAACAAAGAAAAAATGGGAAAACTTCTGTGCCAATGTCCAGTTCTATGGTGTGTGGAAGAAAGTCCTGAAACCCCCTATACCCTTGAATATGCATGATGGTATGTTGCAGTTTTATTCCAAATCTGAACCCTGCAAAACTACTGTAATCCTTGAGCTTAGAATTTGTGTCTGAAGGACCTCTGATACACAGGTGTTTTTAATTATTTAATATAATTTATCTTACTATGCCTCTTCCAGCGGATTTCACCATTGCCATTTTGACTGGTCTCCCATCACTATTTCCCTCACCAACTTCGCCACCAAAACGGCTCGGGAATCCCAGTGAAGCACTATTGCATGTCCTACAGGTGAGGTTATTGTGCATTTCAGTTACTATATTGATTTTTCTCTTAACGTCTTCAGACATTTACAATTTTTTTTCTTTTAAATTAAAGGCAAGGGAGGATCCATCGCTTTACTTGGAGAAGCGTCCTCTCACCAGTCCAGTGTTACTGTTTGATGGAAAGGTCTGCATCCTTGCCGTGGGAAACGTACCTGTAAGCACCATACCAAAGGAGGAGTTCTTTGATGGGATGTTGATGTTAATGGCATACTACTACACGATGCACCTGACGTACCCAAAATGTGTTGCAACCCTCCTCTCGGTCATTCAAACTGAGGTACTGTGTGACGCGATCCATGATCGAGATGCTACAGGTGCATATAAGAGGGCAATGGCGAAGTGGAAATCATTTCTTGAGAAGTAGTTGCACATGGTCTGTGTTTTTTTGTTTTTGTTTACTAGTGGGGAAACTCATGTTCAAATGCAGTTGCTCACTGTCTATTTAAACCCCCCTCCCCTCCTGTCTCTCTCTGTCAATCTTTTTCTTTCTCTCTTCTCTCTTTCTCACACATTCTTTCTGTCTACTCTCTCACACTCACTCCTCCCTTACCTACCCACAAACAAGTGGTTTAATAATCAAGCATTCACAAAGTGGAAATCCTTTACTAAGATGTAGTTGCATAACTTGGTCTATCTTGCTGTTTGCTCAGTATTCTGAGATGTATCTTCATTCCATGTTCTTGGGAAGTTGACTGTACTAGTGGTAAGGTGATGTTGTTCAGTTGTTCACTGTCAATTGCTGCAAAGTACTGTGTACTTCAATTGTTTAGTGTGTATTAAACAAGTGTTTGATAGTTTTACCGTACTGTCAATAAATGTTGACAGAATTTACACTTGTTTTGGTGGTGATTTACTTGTGGGTTTCCTGTTTTAATATTTAATATGTAATATATGTAAGACATTAATATGTAAGATTAAAACCTAGTTTCAAGTCAAATGTGGTTTTTAAGAGTACCTGTTTCAAGATAAGACAACTTGTTTCAAGTAGTCATACTACCCTAGTACTAAGTATTTTACACTTAAATTTGAAAACCTATATTAAGAATTCCAAAAACTAAATAAGTATTATTTGCTTATATTCAGAATATTATACTTGTTACTGTGGTCTAGCAAATCTGTTTTCAAGTAATTTTATCTAAAAATGAGTATTTTTGACTTATTTTAAGCTCTTGGTAGCCGGTCAGAGCAATCTAATTTCAAGACTTGAACAAACTTATTTTGAGAATTCTTGTCAAGTAAAATTATCTTGCTGCATGGACAGATAATTTGACTAGTATTGATTAACTTTATGCTTGAATTAAGTATTTTTTTCTTATATTTCAACTAGCCTTTTTTACAGTGTATGGAATTCTTTGGGAGCTCCTCCGATCTACGACTTCTCCATTTGGGGCTTTTCCGGCTTTAACTTCTACCCTGGCTCTATTAAACTGCAAATCATTATCAGACAAGGTTGTCTCTCAGGGACTTTTTTCATCTAAATGCGGCTACTCCTACTGGATTAAGCAGCAATTGTGCCTCAAGGCTTGTTTGTTGTGATGGTTTGCTTGGCTGTTTTATTTAATTCCAATGTAAAAATATCGCAACACGCTCTGTGATGTGGCTACTTTCAAATTATTGGCATTAAGGCAATTTCCATAGTTCAACTGCTTTGTTACTAATGTATCCTTCTAAAAAGACTGCTGCTGCTACCAATAATTAATACAATTTCTCTTTACGTAACTGTTTTTATCTTTCACAACATGTTTCATTTCCTATTCACAACTGCGGCCATATTTTATACTTAATTTGTTCTGCTCCAAAGCGTCAGTAATATTTCAGTGTTCTCTCGACCTGTTTCAGAAAATAATCTTACGCTCTGGATAAGAACGTCTGCTAAAATGCTGTAAATGTAATCTTATCACTTTTCTTTCTTTTTTATTATTAAAATCGCTCTAAAAAACTAGTGTCTTACTCTCTTCGATTGACATGCAGAAGTTCCCCTCTTCTCTCTGAGCTTCTCTTTCTTGATGATACTGTTGCTTTATATTGTAATGTTTTGTTTTCCAATCTTGACTTGCCGCACCATCTCTGCTCCCTTCTCTCACTCATCTTCTTATTTTAATTCTGAACTTCAGGCATTACAAATTGTAGGAAAGCACCTTGACCACCTGTATAAAAAAAATCAGGGCTAAATGTTCAACAATCAACATACAATGAGCTCATAAAGATCTCATAAAGTATAAAACAGCACTAAACTGCTTACTCTGCATTTTTCACTTCATGCATTTAGTCCTCTAGTGTTAACCCTCGTCAACTTTTGTTCTGTTTTTAATAAAAAGTCCTTTGCCAAACCAGTTGTCTGCTTTCACTGATCTCTGTAACATACCTACACTAACTTACACTTTTTTTTTACTGATAAGGCTTTCTCCATCTGTCGTGACATCCTCTACTTACTGCACTTTACTATCCATTTCTGATATATTTGTTCTACCAGTGACTACTAGGTTTTCCTCATTCTCCATGGTTAGTAAAAATTACATCTATTAGGTTATTTCTGGTTCTAAACTTGATCCTTCTCCTAATGCTATTTTCAAGAAAAGTGCTCTGGCCTTATCTCCTATTTGCCGAATGGCGAATCTTCTTGCTTTCCTCTGGTATTGAACTGCTTGCCTTAAAAACTGTCTCCTGTCCTCAAGAAAGTAGATTTAGATTGTACTGTAATTTTCTCCCTACATCGAATCTTTCTTTATTCTGGAGTGCGTCGTGGCTTCCCAGCTGTTTGGTTTTTGTCCTCAGCAAAGCATTGAAACTGCACTTTTTTATATTCTCAATGATCTGCCCTCTGCAGCTGATCAAGGCCTTGCATTTGTTTTGGCTCTTCTAGATCTCGCATCAGCCTTAGTTTCCTGTTTTTTGGATATTGGACATTTAGATGTAGTAATAACTTGGTTTGAATTGTATCATAGCTCTTTTTTCATTTACCTTGGGAATAAAACTGTTACTGCTACATGGTGTTCCATAGGGCTCCATTTTTGGTATTTTTTATTATACATAAATACAACCTTTGCTTTCAATGCTATGCTGACGACACTCAACTCTTACCTCATCTTTAAATTCTCTTCTTTATTTCCATTTTTTTCCAACTAGTTCTCACTGGAATGTTGGTACCAAATCTGTAATTTTCTTGATCTCCTCCTTATCTATCGCGGGTATGTCTGTTCACTTATCCCCTACTGTCCATAATCTTGGTGTTTTTATTGACTATAAATTATACTATATATTGACTATATATTGTCTTTTCTTCCTTGCATTGAGTCTATTTTTAAGTGTGCTTTTTTCATCTTCGCAACATTGTTCAGGTGTGCCCTTCCTTTGTTCTGCTGCTGCAGAGATTTTGGTGGATGCTTTTGTCTCCTTTTGTCATGATTACTGCAATTCTCTTCTTTACAGTCTTCCTTATAATTCGATTTGAATTCTACGGTACATCCAGAACTATGCTGCTAGGATTCTTACTCAAACAAAATTTTGATCACATCACTCCTGTTTTGCACTGGCTCCCGGTTTACCAACGCATGCAAAAAACCTTGTTAATAATGACATTTAAATCCCTCCATGGGCTTGCATCACTCTATCTCCACAATTTAGTCATTTGCTGTCACTGCTTCCACCCTCTAGAACTCTCTTCCTTCGTCCATTTGGACTGGTTATACTCTACTGAAATTTAAATCCATCCTAATAACTTTTTCTGTTTCCTTCCTCTATTACTTTATTATGTGTCTCACTGTATTGAACTATGTCTGTTTCCCGATGAGTGTTAATTTAAATTTATTTAGTTCTATTGTCAAGCGCCCTTGGGTTCTGTGAAGGCACCACATAAGTTTAACTTTTATTCAATTTTTATTATTATTATTATTATTATTATTATTATTATTATTATTTAGTGTACAGCAGCTCAAAAATCATACAGGACACAATGGCAGCACTGTTCACCTCCCTAAATTTGAAGGCCTAGTGCAAGAATTGAGATTAATACTGTGAATCATATAAAAATTTCACAAAAATGGGGGTTAAATAAGGCAGATTATGCTTATATAATACAATAATTCAGATAGTTACTTGCTACAAAGTTACAAAGCCACAAAATTACTCTTATACAAGACAGAAGGCTATTCAATCTCACAGAAACTAATTATCAGAGACATAGATACACTTACAGCAGCTCTGATAATTATATGTTCTAGTTATTAACCTTTTTCTATTATGCTTAGATTAATTAGTCCTTCTCCTATACAAGGTGGTTTATTATGTTTAGTGAAAGTCCGTACATAAGTTGAAAACAATTGTAAAATGACTGCCTTATCTCAGAAATTCACATTAGGTGGTAAGATTAGCATTCAATTACCTCTTTCATTACCTTAGCAAGATGCTCAGTAATGGTTTATATGAAGAATGATAGTTTGTGGTCCCCCTTGGGAGAGGGTCTAATGGTAAAATGTCAGCAATGAAGTTGAAGATTTAAGCTAAAACTGATGTACTGGTAAAACTATTTACTTGTTAGCTACAAAAAGTTACATGACAAGTAAAATAAGCAATATCTTGTTCAAGATCCTCTTCGAGTGTGACACTTAATGATCATTTGCATTGATATAAACATTTGCTATTGCGAGACTAAATTATAGGTTTGAATATATCAATGTTTGTTACTACGATTTTCTCCATTTTCACTGCTCACAAAAATTAGGGGATATTTAAAAAATAAATTGCCAGTGTGAGGCACTGCCGCCTCACAGCTCTGAGATGTCTGGTTCGATACTAATCCTGCATGTGGATTTTCTCAGTGCACTTTGGTTTCCTCCAGCATTCCAAAGGCATGTGTGTTAAGTTAACTGGTGTTTCCAAACTGTCATGAGTGTGTGTCATATGTGGTCAATGTGGGTAAACTTGTGTCTCTAAAATGTGCCCTGTCAAGCACTCGTTCCTGTCTTGTTCTGCCAGATAGGCTCCTGCTCCCTATGATTCTAAATTGAATTAAGTGTATATTAAAATTAATGACAGAATGAAAATTGTAAACTTGCACTGTTGTGTATATGTATGAACCAACAGGGGTATTGGAATTGGGAACTGGCTCTAGAACTCAGAGAAAACAAAACCAGTGTCACCTTGTTCCCAGCTATTTCTATTATGACAGGAATCTCCAAAAGGATGTTCAAACAATAAATTACAGTATTGCTTCCACACAATGTCATGTGCTTCTGGTACTGTATATGTGAATGAATAATGTTTTTCCATCTAATGTTCGAACAGCTGGCTCTCTGGCCATCTTCAAACACCGTTTAAGGACCCATTTATTTCGCACTTACCTTAACTAATCCCCCCCGCCCTCATCTTTCTTTCTATCTATAAAAAAAAAAAGAAAAAAAAAAAAGAAAACACCGTTACAGTTTAAGAAGTGTATTCTTGCTTGTTTAGATTCCTGATTATTAATAATGGATTGTGTTACTGATGTCTTAAAGCACTTTGTAAGTCGCTCTGGATAAGGACGTCTGCTAAATACTGTAAATGTAAATGTAAATAATACTCATACTCATCCTATGATATGGTTCATTGGTCATTATTTTGCAAAGAACCAGGACAAATGAAAAGCATGCGTAAAGTGTACAGAACATCAGAAAGACACTAAAACTTACATTAGAAAATAATAAGTAGTAGTAAGTAAAAAATTAATAAAATTACATTTCCTTCAAGCACTTTGATAATACAACCTGTAATTCAGAAAAAAACAAGCCCTAGCTCTCACTGGCAAGGGAGAAAGGATATATTATTGTGAATCATTGCAGGCAGGAACATAACCATTACCATTATAAATATACTCATAGTAAGTAAATATTCATCTTTAAGGTATGTTCTTATTAAATACTATTTTCACATTCCTATACGTGAATACGTGAAAGGTGGTGTGTATCTGCATGTTCCTGGGTAGTTTGAGGCAAACAGCCATCGGTCTGGGTCTGATAAAACAGGGTGCCAGCTTCTGGGACTTAACATGAAGCAGGACATTAAGGGCAGAGAGCCAGACAACTTGTGTACACGTGGCTGGGTCTTGAGCGGCGATAAGCACTGCGTTGGGCAGAGCCACGGGCCTTAAGCAATGCCACTCTGGTAGAAAGGTATCCCAGAGAGGCTTCAAATGGAAATCGGTCCATGGAGGCATTGGTGAGCGTGTTGTATGCATACTCTGCCAAGGTGAGTTGGGAACTCCAATTGGATGGTTCCTTGGGCGACAGGCAGTGCAGAGTGGCCTCAACCTCCTGGTTGACCTGTTCGGCCTGTCTATTGGACTCTGGGTGAAACCCTGACATGAGACTCCAATTAACTTGTAGAAAGCTCTCCACACTTGTGAGACAAACTGGGGCCCCCAATCGAATATCTACTGGTATACCTTGGACCTTAAACCCCTGATTGATGAGGATGTCCGCCATTTCAGATGCCGTGGAGATCTTGGAAAGCGCTATGAGCCAGACGTCCTTCGAAAACCGGTTGATAACCAGCGTGTGAGGATCAGCATGTGTCCGTTGGAGTCCCGTGACAATCTGCTGTCGGATGTCAGAGTCCATCATGTCCTTGGTCTCGCCAGAATTGGCAGAGGCTATTGGTGGGAGAGGGCATCCAGCCTAATGTTGTAGTATAGGGTGAATTTGAACCTGGTAAAAACAGAGCCCACCGCGCCTCGCGAGAGTTGAG
This sequence comes from Parotocinclus spilosoma, assembly GCA_033117975.1. NCBI lineage: Eukaryota > Metazoa > Chordata > Actinopteri > Siluriformes > Loricariidae > Parotocinclus > Parotocinclus spilosoma. The sequence goes on along the minus strand of JAVSBV010146878.1, from coordinate 7,205 downwards.
CCGCTTCGCTGTCTGGATGTATGCCAGGTTCTTGTGATCCATCCAGACGACAAAGAGTAGCTTGGAGCCCTCAAGCCAGTGCCTCCACTTTTTGAGGGTGAGTTTGGCTGCCAGCAGCTCCAGGTTACCCACATCGTGATTGGCCTCTACAAGGGTGAGGCATTGGGAGAAAAAGGCACACAGGTGCAGTTTGTTATCCAAGGCTGTGAGTTGGGACTGGACAGTGCCCAGCCCGGAATCTGAGGCATCCATCTCCACAATGAACTGGAGAGAGGGGTTGGGCTGAACAAGGGCTGGGGCTGAGGTGAACAATTCCTTCAGGGTACAAAATGCCCTATCGGCCTCCAGTGACCATCAGAATGCCATTTTAGTGGAAAATCCTAGGAAATGTTGTAACTCCTTCCTCCCCAAGGGTATGGGTCACTCCCCCTCTGGACAATGAATCCCGGGAAGGCTACCTTGGAGACATGGAATTCGCACTTCTCGGCCTAAACAAACAACCGGTTCTCCAACAGGCGGTTGAGTACCATACGGACATGTCTGATGTGTTCCTGGGGGTTCCTGGAGAATATCAGGATGTCGTCTAGATAAAAAAAAATTATTTAGAAAATATTAAAAGACATTGTTAACGAGAGCTTGAAACACTGCCGGAGTGTTCATAAGGCCGAACGGCATCACTTGGTATTCAAAATGGCTTATGCGTGTGTTAAAACCGGTCTTCCACTCATCTCCTTGTTTGATCTTTACCAGGTGGTATGTATGAACACGGTTGCTCCTTGGAGGAGGTGAAAGGCTAAAAAGATGAGCGGAATAGTGGTGATGGAGTTTCCTTCCATCCTTTTTGACCACAAAGAAGAACCCTGCCCCCAAGGGCGATGAGGGGGGGTCTGATAAGTCCTGCCACCAGACAGTGTTCCACGTATTCTTTCAGAGTCCCCGTCCCAGTGCGGGAGAGTTGGTAGAGCCAATTAGTGTGTAGGAAGCAAGTCAATGGCGCCATCGTACGGGCGGTGAGGTGGTAGGCTGGCGGCTCGATTCCGACTGAATGTCTCTCTGAGATCGTGGTACTCCAGTGGCACAAGGGAGAGATCCGTGGGGTCTTCAGGCTGAGAAGTGCGACGAGGTGCCAGTATAGCAGAAATGAAACAGCTCGTATACTCCGTCCAGTGATCCTCTCCCGCTGCCAGTTGATTACCAAGTTGTGGCACCGTAGCCAGGGGTGTGAGTTGGGCTGAAAGATCCTGGTCGAAGAGATTATCCTCCACTCCGGAGTCGAAAAGGGCCTCCACGGGGAGGGAGATGCCGGGGGCAGAGAGTCACCGGGAGGCAGAAACAAGGCAAAGGGCTTTCCCACTGAACGCTTACTAGGACCCTTGCAGTTACCAGCAGGCAGGGTCTTCTGTCCAGACCAAGCAGGAAGAAATACGTTTTTTTGTTTCCCCACACTACAGGCAAAGTCCTTGCCGTTAGCGCATTTCACCTTCTGCGGGGGTTAGTCCGGTGTGCCCCAACTGCATGGGTTCTGGATCAGGGGCGGGGCCGGGGTTTCCAACGCAGCGAGCCTAGGGCAAGACGACAGAACCGTCTGGGCCGGACACGAGACCCTCTCCAGTCAACACTGATGGATGCGTTGGTCCAGGCGGACTGCCAAATCTACCATTGCCTTAAAGCCCTCAGAAAGTCTCGCCATGGTTGTGGTTGTCAAAACCAATAAACCCAGTAAACCCAATAAAAATAAAAACCCAGAACCAATAAACAAAGACCGTCGAAGACGTACTCGACCTTACTGCCATTGGTGGAGAAATCCATGGGGTGCCTCTGGAACAAAAAGAGTCAACGAGACAGAAGGCTTTGGGAGCCTAACAGAAGGTAGCGAGGACAGAGATGCGGAGAGGTCTGGATGAGGAGCCAGTGTTTGATGGAGAGCGGAGATGTGGTAGAATCAGGTTCAGGTGTGCGGAATCACGGCAGGGAGGTGCAGGGGTGAAACCGGGACAAATCAGGATCTGAAAGAGAACCACAGCACACACACGCTGACTACAACGAACACAGTAGGGAAAAATACGAGGTCGTGTGAAAACAAACAGGCGAACCCTAACACTACCCATGGGCGTGGTAGTGGGGGAAAAAGTGGACCTGACTACCGCCTGAAAATCCTTTTTTTTCTCATGTTCCTCATGTACGGGCATGGATAGGGTCCCACTGACATTGAGAGTGTCCAAGGCCCAGAATTTGCTGCTACGCCCCTGACACTACCTCTGTGATTGCTGTGAGCTCTCTCTTCTCTGAACCACACATGTAGCTGCTTTATTTTGACTGAGCCTCTGCTCATATCTATGCTGTCACTTTTTGGATCTGCATGGATGTTGTGAGCTTCCTTGCTGCTCTTGTTGCTGGTTGATGTTTGGTTATCGGTCTGGCTAATGCAGAGTTGCGAGACTGGGAAATGCTTCATCTAAGAGCTCTTACTAAAAGTTTTAGCAATTTGAACGTTACAAAAAGTGGTATGGCCAAGAATCAAAGTCTGATGTGTTTTTGTCACTTTTCATACTGGTTGGATATTTGTCCCGGCACTACTAGAGCATGGCCATTACTTACACGTGAGCACAAATTCGAAAACCTCAGTTTTTCATCCCACCTGGACAGTACCACATAAAAGCTATGCCAATCACATCCATATCTCCATTTTTTTATTCACTGTTCATTGGACTCCACCATTCCGGTCATCAGGAAGAATAAACTGAACCAACTCCTGCAACAACTGCAACAAGCCAACTTTGATGTTCTGCGCACAATCCCCTGCACCTCCTCTCCATTAACCTACTTCAATACACTGACTAAAATAGAATTAAACTTGGGTTAATTAACTGTCACTCTATCACAGACAAAGCTCCCTTTTTAAATAATCTCATGATACACAATATGTTTTTTTCTTACATGGCATGGCAACAACCTGACGACTGCTTTCATTTAAACCTGGTAACATCTACTGGCTTAAAATATTTAGCCAAATCAAGACCTCATTGAAAGGGTGGTGGTCTTGTTGTTGTTGGCGGTCTTGTACACCAGTTAAGTTCTTGCTGATCTATCATCCTCCAAAGACTTCCACTAACCTTTTTCTGAGCTCTAAGAACTACTCACTCTGGCCAGTTCTATGTGCCCATCTCTGGTTTTACTTGGGGATTTCAACATTCATGTTGATACAAACTATCCACTTACATCTGCGTTTGAAGCCTTGCACATCTGTTTCCGCTTGACACAACATGTTGACTTTCCCACTCATCTTCGTGGTCATGCACTGGACTTTATCTGATATTATCGGATTGTTTGTTGGTATCTCTAAACACAGGCTTATTGAAGCTACAAGTAACACTATGGTTTCACATTGTTGTGGCAAATCAGTAATCTAATTTCATAACATCAAAGGTACAGTATCAAACCCCATAACTTCACTCTGTTTCCACTGCTATACTGATGACACACAGATTTATATTAACACTCAATCGACATCTGCCCTGCCACCTTTCACCCTCATTTCCTGTCTGCTGGATCTCAAACACTGGATGCCCCCAAATTTTCTCCAACTTAATAAGGAGAAAACTGATGTTTTGCTTGTTGGCTCAATGTTGATTCTCACTAAGATTCCATATTTCGCAGTAAGACCACCCCCCCAAAACTGTAACACATACCACTACATGAAGGCATGACCTAATTATGCATTTGCATATATAAATAAGAAGTACAGTTTATTCAATTGATCTGCTATATGAAATGTTTGCATCTGAACACTATTTCTTCATATACATTGCATGTGATGAAACATTCAATATAAAATAGATTTCTGCATCAGATGTTTTTTTTTGCTTTGCTTTTATGAGGCATTTAATTTAAAAAATGCTTGTGTTTCTCAAGTCAAAGGCTTTATTATAGGGTTTTTTTCTTATTGGTGGGCACGGATTATGGTAATTGTATGTTAAATAGACTGCTCATAAATCTGGTGCTATGTTGTGTTCATAAATGGTGGTTTCATAAAGGTCCATTCTATATGGATTTTACCTACTGTCTTTTTACAACTGTTTCATTATTGCGACATTAGATTGCAAATAAAGCACATCAGAAACAGTGTTGCAGTGCCTTAGTGTAAAGATTAAGATTTCCTTCTTGTAATTTCCCCCTCATTTTTTTAAATCAATCAAAAAGTAAGACATTCTCAGAGGCTGTTAGCATTTAAAGAGTGAGCATAGTACATGCTTGGTGTCTTCTCCTTTAAAGATTAATTATTTTGAAAGCTGTCAAAGATGCAGATAATAAACACAGTAGTAGTGTTCAAAGCTAAAATGTGGTATTTCTTATCCACATTTTGCTGTGTTTTGTTGAATTAGTAAATCTTATATGGTGTTTACTTATTATCATAATAAAAAATATTGTTAATTTAAACAAAATGTAAAACAAATTTTGACCATTTGGCCTTCGTTAAATAAACATACATTAATATACATATTTAAGTAGACTATGTCTACTTATTGTGTCTCATAATATTAAAATGTAAACAGAAATGATGACCATTACAACACAAATAAATCAAATAAATAAATAAACTTTTGTCTATTGTCTGAATATGGTCAAGTTTCAAAAACATTTTGCAGTGCTATTAAATAAAAGCTATACTACAAAATGAGAGCACAGGGCACTTCCTGATTTCCTGGTTTTGTGTAAAGTGGCCCTTTTAAATGACCTTTTTGCTATCACGTATGAATAATGTCATTTTATAATCGATTTTGGTCCAACTTCTCCAACTTCATCGATGCTGAAATTCATGTTAGCCATGTCATGTTAGCAGCTGTGACATCAGGTGCTAATGAGACTCACAGTCAGGAGTTCAGTAAGAGTTGAACCTGTACACATAATGGTCCCAATAGTTCCTTATGCATAACAATGTTTACAATATCAAAAATTAATTATTTACAGCGCCACACTGCTTTGATGTCAGATAAAAAAACATAAACATTAGCAACTTTGTAGGTAAAGTATTTTGTATTTGTCTTTCATTTTTGTCTCAAAAGACAATGTCAAAATGCAATTCCCATATGCTTCTGCATTAATATCAAAAACACATAGATACAGTTCATATACTAGTTACTACCTATCATAAAGGCATTTTCATACTGTATACAGTACGTCACCCAGAAAATAGCGATATAGAGAGAAATTAAAAATACAGGATCAACTATCCTTGCCAGATCCTTTCGATATAAATTTAAGGATTCCGTTTTTTTTCCGCTGATTTAAAACTTTTGCCTGAAGTGACATACCCAGATGTGTACCACCAGAGAGGCAGTAAAAGCATATCACAGTTTAGAGGCGTACAATTATTTTATCAATGGAAAAGTAAAAAATATTTGTTCATTTACTGCAGACAACATCAGTATTGTTTATGGTGAAGTTGGAGCAAGCCAAACACTATCTAAAACATACTCTGCATGGTTTGTAGCTAAGAAGGAAGGGGAGGTTGTGAGTGGGCACCGTACGTGCATGGCAGGGTGAGTTAGCAGTCTGATAAATATGTTGGTCCATTTAGTGTACAGTGTGAAACTCATATTTGTGACTTACAGATTAGGTAAAGTTTTCAGTCATGTTGCAGCAGTTCTTGTGGCTGTGGAACAATTTATAAAGGAAGGCTTTAAATGCCCCGTCTGTGACATCTGAGCCCTGTATGTGGTTGCCTACAGCCAGAAAAGTTGGTACATACGACAGTTAGTGGTAGTGTACTTAATGTATTCTGTGTGCATTAAATTGCTGTGATTTTGTCTAGTTCACTGCATTAAATATTGGTGAAAATAATACTGGCATTCATTTTTGTAGATTGATCCAAAACCAGTGTCAGAAATTGACTTCTGTAAACCAGTCAGACATCAAGCATGTCTGTCCAATGAAAAATTACAGCATTCCCTTTGTGTGACAGAAATATCACCAAATGAGCTTTTTAAGCAGATGAAGGTGAGCTAGGTATCCAGTAAAAGATCATACTTTCAACATCATACTTTGTAATATGGACAACTACTGACTGCTGCATTCAGATAATAGACTTCTCGGAAGAGTACTGGTCTCAGATTAGTCCTAAACTTTTTTTCGAGAACACATTCTCAGAGAAATTTGCACACGCAACTTAAAGGAACAATTCCTAATGGCGAAGATCACATACAAATGTAAATCTGAACTCAAGCTAAGCGTAGTTCAGTGCAAAGCATGTAAACACGTGTCCCATCTTAAATGTGCAGGGTTAAAAAAACAGCCACTTAAGTTGTGGTTGTGTCCAGTATGTTTACAGACATCATAAAATAATTGCCATCTGACAGAAATAAACCACAATGAACTGATGAATGAATTTAATAAGAAAGTTTAAGCTTTCAGTTAATATGCAAACCACAATGTATTGATAGTTTTAATTTACTTTGGATTACACAAGAACTAAATATTTCATTACATGACTCCCAATCATTTAATAAATATATTCAATAAATTCAAAACATACATACAGAGATATTTAATAGTATTAAACAACATGTTGTATTAATTTAACACACACAAACACACACATAAAAGACTTCTTCTCTTTATGAACTTACTGAACCAATGGCTTATCTAAGTTACATAAAGCAGAGCATACTACTAAACTTTTAACAACAGTTGCAACTCTGTCTTTGTCTCTTCGCTTCACTAAGCTGATAGGAAGTGTCTGGTGCAGAATGCAATAGTTTTTGAGACGTCCAATTGCTCTTATAACATTTATCCTTATTCTTGACATCTGCCTGGACCTAGACACCTCTAATCCAGAGACCTGTTTTGGTCCTCGTGTTGAAGCTGGTATTAGCAGCTGGACTCCTTTAGTGGCAAAATACTCAGGGAAACTGAACCCTCTGTCAGCCAAAACTACATCACCATCTTCCAAGAGATCAATTAAACCAGATGATTTGGTAATAGTTTTGTCGCTGGCCCTGCCACCCCACGCTTTTGACAGAAAGGTTACTGCTCCTGTTGGACTAACACCAAGAAGAAATTTAATGGTGTTGTTGGATTTGTAGTTGGAGTAAGTCTGTGCCCTTGCAACGTAAAACAACGCAGCTGGTAAAAAAAGGCCCAACAGCGGCTGTATTTTCTGAGGAGACTAAGGAAGTTTGGGATGTCTCCCAAGATCCTCAGAAACT
>JAVSBV010146871.1:0-15677 GCA_033117975.1 Parotocinclus spilosoma | reverse complement strand
GTACGGACGGAGCATGTGTGATACGAGAGTGATGTATGGTGTGTTAAGTAAAGAGAACGTTCCATTACTTCAGCGTGATGCCTGGTTATTCAACAGTTATAAACACTACAATAGTGTATTTACTCAGTGGATGAATACTCACCAAAAATGAGTAGTAAAACTAGAGCATCGGCCGAATTTTCGATTTGCGAATTTTCATTTATCACGGGTGGTCCTGGAACGTAACCCCCACCATAAACGAGGGAACACTATACTGACCATACATACTGCTATAGTCTATACATTTTTCAGTCTCTCGGATACAAACAGAAAATACAGCACATATGCACAACTCACAAAAAAACACACAAAAAACGCATGATCTCCCAGCTTTCTGAGCTGCTACGTTTCCAAAAAACCCCATCAATCTTCTTCAGACTACAGAGGGTCGACTAATAATTAGACATGGTCATTATACCTTTGCTAACGTAATGGTGGCCTGAGACTTTTGCACAGTACTGTTGTTATGCATTTGGTCCTTTTGGCCATTCTTGCCCTAATGTTGAGTCGATAATGACGACAATAATAGGTCCAAAGCAGACTTAAACAATAAGATTTTTATTATGAGTTACTTTAAGACCAGCTCTGTGATGTTTGTAGACTCACCTTACAGATTTTATACAGGGAGTCTTGGCCATCACCGTCCGAGTCCTTGAAGTAGTCATGAGCTGGGAAGGTACGATGGATGTCCCTGGTTATGACGCTCTCCTGAGCAGAGTCCTGCAGGTAACAAGACACAACCAGAAACTGGAAATAAGAATTGGAACTGGGCTGAACCTTAATGTCCTCCGATCATAACAGATGTAAATAACATCACATTAAGATAACGGGCGGAATGAGATATCGCCTCTTACACAGATTCTACCGTGAACTATAACTTTTTTGGCTATTCTGAGATTTCACCATGCTCCTCGTTTCTGTTTATTCCAAACTCAATATAATATTGATCTCCAAAACACATTTTCTTCTCACAGCAGTTTGTTGTTCTAGACTAGACAACTGAATGGAGCAATGTGAGCCGCCTTTTGTTTATAAAGCAAAAAAAAGAGCTAGGAAGTCCTTTAGGAAGAGAATAAACCGTTAAAAGTTGAAGTGTTTTCACGGTCTGATAAAGAGAGAAACACAGCAGCACTTTTCATTTAGGTAGCTGTGTGGGAGAATAGGAAAGCACAGATCTTTACTGACACTGGCACTAGACAAGATTCTCAGTTTCCTATACTTGAATCACATCCAGGAATCACTTAAATGCCTCCAAATCATTGCAGAGCTGTCAGCATGAAGTCAAGCAGGGTTTTTGTAAAAACACAAAACCCTCTTCTCAACAGCAAGATCGTACTTGGCTGACCGTTTCTCTTACATCCCACAGAACAGATCGTTTTTCAGAGATCAAGTCCAGAACATATTTCCTTGGTCAGACACACCCACTACACCTGCTTATTAAGTGCTGAATTCAATCATGTGGCTCAGGGTAATCACCAAACTGTGCTGGATTTGTGCACTCCTGCACCAGGGTAGCAGGGCAGGTTGCCGAAGCAATTCCACACTTGGTGGGAAATCATAGCAGTGCAATCTTATAACCCAGAACTTTTGCCTAGCTCTTCTCAATGTCATTAGTCGTGATTCGTTGTCATTCTGACAGCAGTTCAGGGTCAGAAAAACTAAACAACCAATCAACATTGAAGATCTACAAGTTTAAGGGTTTTAGAGAAGCTACTTGTGATTGTGTATGTGTCTGTCCTAAGGTAAAGAAGTGTTCCTTTGTTTCGCATTTCAGTCCTGAGAACATGGCATCACATTTTACCTAATAAAGACCCGGATTCATCTGACTGTAATATACGTTTCCACTGTGTGATGGTCCAGCCCAGATGACCACGAACAAAGATAAGTCGAAAAATGGATGCTCCAGAGCAAAGACTGAAAGGACCATTCAGAGTATCAGTTAGTCCAAAAACCAGGGTCTGGTATGGGGCATTGCCAGTGTCCTGGGCAAATGTCATTTATACTTCTGTGATGGCAGCATTAATGCAGAAAAGTACATTGATATTTAAGAGCAACATTAATCCCTTCAAGATGAAGGAAGGATTGATTAGGATGGATTAATTTCCATTCATGCAAAACAAATAAAATCAGAAAACGTTCAAATTGAAATTTGGGAACCCCTTTATGGAGAAATATGGAAAAGTCTTTCTTAGAGGAACATTTGTTGGACAACTAGAGATCCTCTGAACATCCTTTCTTCTCAAAAAGTCTTTCCTGGGGGCTGCTTTTTACCAAACCATGATTACAATCTCCTATTGACAATATATTTTTTTTGTTTTTTAAAATCCATTACTAGCTTTAAATTCCGCCTGTCCCAACATTGTTTGGAATGTGTAGCAGGCATGAAATGCAGGAATGTTTATTAATGAGTAAAGTAAAGTTGAAGAAACATGAAATATCGTCGTCTCCTACTGTTTGCAATTAAATAAAAGTCAAAGTAAATGGTTAGGGTGTTCTGCTGGTACCAAAAGAACAGTTTAGAAAGAAAACAGAGTGGTTAAAACTGGAAGGCCAAGCGTTCGGACGTTAATAACAGACAGGTTCTGAGGAGGGCTAATGCTAGACTGGACTGCCTAGACCACCCCTAATGCTTAATGGCAACTAGCACTCTGGTCACACCTTGGCACATTTGCCCTCTTGATATTTTCACTTGGGATGAATTTCCATTTTTTTTGCTCTAGGTTTGTGATTCATTTGTATCTGACACTATGTGAACTCTTGCTGCATAATAAATTCAAAATGATAACCCTGAACCTCTGACATTCAAATATTCTTGAGTTTACTCTGACAGTCCAGTATTTATAGTATTAACTGTATTTCAAAGTGAAACCGATTTCATTAAATAAAAATATCAATTGGCCTATGGAATGTAATATGCTGTAGTAAAGTAGGCATGTTGACCATAAAAGCAAGCAAAATCCCATTACATAAGCACTTCATTATGACAGAAGTGTCACGACCGGGTATCTAGACTTTCTGAAGGAACTTTCTGAAGGATGAAGGTTCTAGAAGCTCAGGAAAGCTTCATGTGAGCAGCTCCTTGAGAAAGCATGATCTGTTCTAAACTGCCTTCCAGAGAGAATGCAGAGCTACAGATAAAGGGCTACGGTTCTGACAGACCAGCTTCTCTCTCTCATTTGGTTCTTCCATATATGGGAAGCCAAGGTACACACACACACACAAGCACACGCACGCACACACACACACACACACACACACACACACACACACACACACACACACACACACACACACAAAAACCACACGCACACGTACAAATACACACACGCACAAATACACGCACAAAAACGCACACACACGCGCGCACACTTTATGTGAGCAGGACAGGCACATCGCTGCCACAAGAGATTTATTAATTAGCTCAAGACTGCAACTGAAGCTCTGGAATGAATGACATTCAATAACATGCAGTAAAATACAACCTTCAGACACAGGCACAACTGCTCAGATTAAACCAACTTAAATGGAAATGTAAGAGACTTTTGTAAAAGTTGATTTAGGTCTCTGGTTTTATGGCATTTAGCAGACACCCTTATCCAGAGCAACTACCCAACTCAGTCAGTACAAACAATCCAACTGTGGGTCAAGAGCCTTCCGCAAACCCAACAGTGGCAACCTGGCAGTGGTGGGATTTAAATCCTGGACCTTTTGGTCCATAGTCCACTACTTCTAGGCTACCACAGTTCCTCTTAAACCACCTATATGGAATTCTCTATGACGTTACACAACAGTCATTATTTATTATCAATAAGGGTGCACAAAGACACACCGCATAGTATTCTCATCCAAAACTCAAGCCATCCATCTTAAGTACCACCCAAATTTCGCTATAAAAGTACAGCAAAACAAAAAGAACTGACTTGTGTTAACGCCATTTATAATGCAAGCAATACACTGTACCTAAAACGCTTTTTTTAATCTAACCATACACAAATAGTGGCACGCTTATTTGGACCAAAGAACGTGTACAGTATGTAATATCCGTCAAGAAATCTTCGTCTCTGGCATTATTACCCGAAAACTCCCGAAGTTTCTCCCCAGCCCTCTACTGCCACCTACAGGTCTTTGCCTAACATTTCCATTTACTACGAAAAAACAAGCCGCAAATCGCCACTTAGCCACAGCAAAAGCGCGTCAGATCACACCGGATAAGTTCTTTAAACGTTGACTGGAATTTAGTAAGAACTTGCTTTTTTACAGTATTATTACTTCGCATGCTGAGTACCTATATATTGTGTTGTAGATTTCGTTCGATTAGAAAGACGTTCTTTGGTCCGATTAAGCGGAATTTTGGTCCAAATAAGCGAAAAACATGACACATATTTAATGGGATTTGATTCGGTACTTTAGGATTTGGTCCGAATAAGCGGACTGACATTCAAAACCACACACCTCACTATCTTCATAGGTCCCATATGAACATCAGGTCTCACTCACGGCACAACAACAACAACAACATAGGTCACATAAAGACCATTGTCTGGCCAGATTGGTTGTGTTCCAATCCACACACACACTGTTCACTAGATATGCCTTAGTATTTCAGACCATAAACCTCATTAAGTATCTATTCAAGGTGTCCCAAACCACGCCCACCACTAATTATACAGGCTAAAGAATCAGCAAGGCGCGCGTGCGCGTGTGTGTGCGTGCGCGCGTGCATCACAAGTCCACTTCTTCCATGCCTCAAGCAACACACACCGTTTACTACATAGTGCACTATTTTGGAATCAGCATGGTACAGAAGATGGTTCTTTGGTTCCCCTTTTATCTAAAGGGATCCCCCCCCCCCTTTGGAATCCATTTGATCCCTCGGGAGATCACCTCAATGACCTTTTATTCTGAGGTCTTCCAACTTCGCTCATCATAAAAAATCCAGACCCACAAAAAAAAAAAAAAAAAAAAACCTAAAAAAAAAAGAAAATAAAGGAGCCCACCGGTGTGACGTCACTCCGGTCTTACCTGCGCACGGCCGAGCCGCATACATGCCGCGAGCGCGACGAGCAGCACGAGCCACCACGAGCTCATCTCGCTGCGCAGTCTCGTGAGCACCGCGAGCCGCCGGGCATTGAGGAGCGCGCGCTGCCCGGGGCACGCGCACACTCGTCAGACGGGAAAGTTGCGTTGCCGGTTCGCCTTTAATTCCAGGTGAGCGGAGTCAGAAATGTTGGCATCGCGATACGGAGCTCTCTCCCTCGATTGGCCCGTGGAAGGTCACGTCTAGGGTCCCGTTAATAACGGCATGGTAACGGTCCGGTTCTTCCAGGAGAAGTATCCAAATAAACGTGACCTGAAAAGCATAGGTTCCTCGAGCGTTACAGCGTGGACGGGCAGCGGTGTATCAAAAGTGTGTCCGCAGCCCCGCGAGCTCAGGTGTGACCGGGGCCAGTGCCGCGCCGCTCTGCCCTGACCGGCTCTCGAATGCAGAGCTGGATGCAAAGTGCAAAGCACCACCCTGTCTGTGCTCTGATTGGCTCTCACCAAGGAAAGGGGCGGGGTTTACCGTCCATATAAGGAATGCTGAGCTTGAGCATAAGTGGAGCAGGTTAAACTGTAGTTACTGGATGTGACGCAATTTAACACTCCGTTGTTTTTGTGCGTGTGCACGTGTGCTGCCTCTTTATTTATTTATAATTATTTTATATATTTTTTTAACTTATTTACTTATTTATTTCGTACGGAGCCCGCGATGGGACATGGTTTTTTTTTTTTTTTGCTATTCCTACGCAATAATATTGCGTTACCTCGCAATACTTTTTGCGTTATCTCGCAATAGCTACAAATGCGCATGCGCAACATTCAACTGCGTGCACTCATGTACGAAGCCCGCAAGGGGATATTGGGTGATTTTTTTTTCTTTTGCGTTCTTTTTGTATTTGTATTCTTTTTATGTGTCGCTCACTGATGTGACACGCATGACTTTTAGCAAGCACAAACTGAATGTCCTTGTATTTAAGGCCGATTTCATAATAAAAATCAACCAATCCCAAACACGAGTGCATGCTCTCTTTCATTTTTATTGACCCGTAAGAGTTCGGTGAATGTTTTTGTAGATATTGCGAGGGAACGCAGTAAACGTATTGCGAGATAACGCAAAAAGTATTGGGAACGCAATAGAAAAAAAAATCCCCCATGTCCCCTTGCGGGCTCCCTAAATTTTAAACTACCGGTAACTGAGGGAAACACAGATTAGCTAATTATAGTTATTTATTGAATATTCCAAACCAACTAAAATATGTAGTATTTAATGTGTTATCAGTTATTTGTAAACACAGTTGGGATCACCTCAAAAACAGTTTTAAAATCTTAAAACAAAAAAGGAAATTGGCAATACCGTAAAGGTCCTGAAAGTCTAATTATTTTTTGTTTATCTGCCCAACCTTGAACTTTTTTTTACATGCCTTAAACCATTGATCTTTTTGCTTTGTAGTAGAACCCATAAGAACCCTTTTCATTACAGAATAGTATTGCCATGAAGGGGGTTAATTCATATTTTTCAAAATAAACCAAAAACACAAGAACTTGGACCAGCCAAAGGGTGCTCAAGCCTTTTTGAAAGATTCTGGGGCATTCTGGGAAATGTAGTGCCTCTTGTGAATTTGCACAGCAATCCAGGACAAAGCTTTCACCCCTGTACAATGGATTTGATGATTGTGTGCGCGTGTTCATTATTTGAAATAAACCACAGAGTCGCATGTGCAGCTTTCAGTGTTTACTCATCAGACTCAGAGCCAGAGTTATAACGACATTATACATTCAGGTTACACACACAAACACGCAAGAAATCACAAGGTTCTTGCCATCAGACAACAAAAAAAAATCACATCAAATCTGCCTCACAAACTCTACCAGCAGATTTCTGTAGATGAAGCAGATTTAGCTCTTGCTACCCAGAGTGTGCTTGTCGAACAGGTACTCGGCCATCTTGTTGTTGCCGGCATCCATCTTGGTGAGGTTGCTGATGTGATCACCCAGCTTCTTGATGGTCTCCACCTGCTCTTTCAGGTAGTGGGACTCCAGAAAGTCACAGAGCTGATGGAGACAAAGATCATAATATTAAAATGAACGTAATTTATCGGATTAAACCGATCCTGTGAAATGTAGATTCATTTTGACTAAGGAACTAAAACAGAAGAAACCTCATACTGTATTCAGATGCATGTGCTGACAGTTATAAATGGTAATAAACCAGCTTAAACTTACTTAACCAGTACATGTGCACCATGTACCGAACATCAAACACACCTCCTGTCCTCACATACTGCTTTCATGTACCGTTTAGGACACAACTTAAGTTTTAAGCCTTGAAAGCAGTATCCAGCCATGCCCTCGTTTGGGACTAGTTGGGTTTCAGGGCTGAGAAGTACTTAAAGGTAGGCTAGGGGGTTGCCAGAATAAATTAAAGCCCTCCTCTGTCCATCTGCCAAATGTACTTTTCAAAATGGCAATAAAATGAAAATTATTTAGGAAACGCATTATCCTATATCCACTAAGACCTGGGTTAGGTGTCAGACGTGGGTACGACTGATCACAAGAGATGTCACTGAATAGACCAGTAATCCCAGGTGAACCAGTGATGAACTGGTATCCTTCCAAAGGGTCCGTGAATCCAAGGTAGAAGCATAACCCCCTCCATCAGGACAATGTGTATTTATTGAGTAAAAATAAGCAAATTCAAGGTATGCCTTGTATGAATTCACAAGCACCCTGTGAATAATGATATAGGCCCCAAAACCCACCACCACCCTGGATGGGTAATCAGGTCATGGCTGAGGGTTTGGACACAGTCTGTGCTGAAGTAAGCCTAGGCGAGACGTTACCCGTATGCCCGTTTAATCAGTATAGTTAAACTACACAACAGTCATGGTTTTAAACTGTTTATCCAGTCCTCAGGCATTTTAGACTTTCAAAGACAGCTTGGGTAAACGGGTTTGTGGGGTTCAGAGAATGAGAGGCTACTGGTCTTCATGACTGCACAAACCACAGATAGTCTGGAGACTGTCTTTAAGCATCCCCATGATGAACACGTCTGAACAAGGTAGCATAGAATTAGAGATAATCCTGTTGTGTTCATCCTCAAAGCCACAAACAAGCCCAAACAAGACAGTATGGGTGTAACCCAGACAGTCCAAAACAACGTTAAAACTCAAAACACATACATGAGGGTCAGTCTTGTCCGTGGCGACCTTGTGCAGGTCCAGCAGAGCCTGGTTTACATTCTTCTCCAGCTGCAGAGCGCACTGCATGGCCTCAAGACCAGTGCCCCACTCATCACGCTCGGGTTTCTGAGGCACAGCGAGACAAAAGGATGGAACATGAGGTACAAGCCTACACAGATAGTGGTAGTAATATAACTTTATGGCCACTTGTATACCTTGATGTCTTGGAGGAAAATGCGGCCGCCCCTTTTGTTCTGGAAGGACATGAGCTTCTCGGCGTGTTCATGCTCCTCATGGCTGTTCTCCTTAAAGAAATGGGCGAACCCTTCAAGGGCCACATCATCACGAGAGAAGTAGAAAGCCTGTTGGAAACAAAGCATGGTAAAACCAAATACAACAAACTGCCAGTTATAAGGAATTGAAATCTCATTTAACAAAAAAAAAAAAAAAAAAAAGAATTTTTCTAAAAAGTACCACTTTATAAACAACCAAAAAGTAGCAGGTACAGTAAATACCATATTTACCAATTTAGAATTTCTAGCATTTTTATTACATTTAAATAATTACATTTTAAAACACCTGGGCAGATTATAGCAGGTTACCATCCATTATAACTGGGTGATGATATGATACTGTAATAATTCAATAATTGTACATCTGTCTGATTACTGAAACTCACTATAACCTAAATAGACTTTAAATTAAATGTTATATAACACGTGTAGGGTTTTATAGGCGTGATATAACTTGGATTTTCTGCTCATAAGCTTAGTAACAAAAAAGGAAGTAAACAACCACAAGAGAGAGACTTGTTTTTGGAAGCCCTTTATGTCTTTGGTATATGGAAGGAATTCAGCTTCTGTTTTCATACTGTACGAGAACAAATATCGCGATATAAGCAGTGTACCACATAACGGAAGATAAGTATCGCGATATTTCGTTTTAACGGTTATGTAAATACAAACAGTGAACAAGGTAACAACTAATCAAAGCACATGGAAACACTTACATTTTCAGGCAAACTAAACTTCCCTCTTAAAATACAGAGAATTTTACAAAGACTCACCATGGAAGTGTAAGTGTAGGAGGCGTAAAGCTCCATGTTGATCATCCTGTTAATGGCGGCCTCGCAGTCACGGTGGTAGTTCTGACGAATCTGAGAAGTGGCCATTTCTGCTGGTTTTGTCGTTGTTGTTTTTTTTACAAAACGTACAAAAATAGGAATCTATGAAATAAACTTCGAAAAACGAAAGCGTAAGGAACGACAAAGAAGTTCCGTTCAAGCACTGTTGAAGCAAGAACCACTTGTATATCTGAAGCTCTGAAAAGAAAACGGTTCGCTCTCAGTATTTATAAGGAGTGTGGAAGAAAAAAAACAAAACAATAGAGCTGCCAGTAGCCAATCACATCCCGCTTAGTCAGCACGTGGGCGTGGACAACATGTTAGTCGTTACAAAACGTTGATATGTAAATAAAAAACAAGACGTCCGTTTTGGGTCAACGAGCATTAGTTTTTTCAAATACCTTAATTATTAAATATGCATCTATAACTTTAGTTGTCAAAACATCCACTGTGTGAAATCATATTCAATATTTTGAATTCATTCTAGGAAATTCTGCAACTAAAAGCAAATGTCAGGTCAAGATCAAATATCTCAAACTAATCACACCTTGAACCTTCTACGTCACCTATTTTAGACACACACAGTAATATTAGATGAAATATATATATATACCAGGAAAGATGAGAATATGTAATCTATAGATCATATTCACTGAAAAATCTTTTCTTTTTAACTCCAGTACAGCATTTGTACATACAACAAACAATATGGCCTACAGCTCACATTTTGTTCACAATTTGATGTTGCAAGTACATTTTACAAAGTGTACATACTAATGTATAACTAATACATAACTGTTCTCTTTGATTAGTTGTGTAAGAGTTCAGTGATCTAAATAAAGTAAATGGACTAAAAAATGAGGCCAAGGCTAAAGTATCAGTCCTAAAGCACAAACAAACACTGATAACATGGAAATGTACCAGCAGTCGCTTTTATTATACAGATAAATCTGTAATAACTTGTGTTTTGTTTCTGATTGTGGTACATTCCATTATCTATCCAACAAAACTGAAAAAAAAGACTTTTTGAAACCAACAATGCAGAATGAGCTGCCCAGAATTCACCATACAATTTTATATAACCATTCCAAAACACCAATTTGTGGTCAAATTCATGCTAAAGAACAACTGTAGAGTCATGTATCATGTCGAAAACTCATGACAAAGCATTAGGGAGTCACAATACTGATATGCTTGTTTCCATATCAAGTTTCAGCTTGAAGCACACACTGGAAGCTCACATGTCCTGAAAGACGCTGATTCACCATGACTTAGCATTTCCAAGGTCACATGACTGTGTGGAACAATATGCATTTCAACTGTAGTACAGGTCCCACTGGAACACGTATCACATGAAGAATCTGTTTACCTTAAATACAGGGATGATATATTACATCAGTAACAATGTTGCTGAGTATACAGACCACTGTAAGTAGTTCTTTTTAGCATGCTCACATTTGTTAATTCATTTTCATACCCACTTTACTTATTCCAAGGGCACAGTGAGCAAGGCTGGAACCAACCCAAGACAGGCCTAATCCATTGCAGGGATGGTACAGCTCACCACATCCTCCATACACATACACATAGGGACACTAGACTGAGGTAACAATCTTACTAGTATCTTTGGAACGTGAGAGAAAACTGGAGTACCCATAAGAAGCCCACGCAGATGGGGAGAACATGTAAAGCCACCCAGGTGTCAGCTGAGCCTGGAATCAAACCCAGATCTCTGGAAATGTGGGGCAACAGCAAAAGCCACTGCCTCACTGTGTCATTCAGTAACGGTCCCCCATTCAGGATACTTTCTGTGTCCTGTCAATTTCGATTGTAGGTTCAGGCTATGTGGATAAGTGGGATTAAAATGTGAAGAGAGGTAGAGTATCAATTTCCCAAATTGCTTTGTAAGTCAATAGTAAGTAGTTACTAAAATTTACCAAGAAAGTTAAAAGTTATAATTATGTAACTAAGCAAAAATTACTCTGTAATAGTATTTAATCTAAACCCATTATTGGCTTACTCATTAACTTAAGCAATACATTTAATAAAGTAATTAAATGGCTATTTACTAAATAGTTACAACCAGCCTACTAAGAAAATAAGCATTGCACTGTTCCAAGTCAGTTCTCATATTCCTATCCTGAGAACCAATTTGTTTTGAATTGAACAATCTGCACCATTAGCGCAACTTTATTGTAGTGTGTGCCAGGTTTATATGGTTGTGTGCAACACTTGATAAAGAGTACTAGGACAAAAATCATTACAATGTTGAACAATGTGTTTGATGCCTATCAGGTGATGCCAGCCCTTAGTTTGCTGAAAGTTGAAGACACTGTATTACTGAAACTTACAATTCTTTATACCACTAAGTGTTAATCATATCAGCACATGCTTATGCTGAACCTCTTACCTGGTAAAGCTAAACAACAGCCATGTACATGCTCTGCCTGAGCAGTCTCACTGTGATTCAGCAGTTTGGTATGACCAGTGGTATTGTAGGGCACTGCTACTATTCTACTAATTACACAGAATAATAATAATAATGATACATTATACAGAAAATCCATTCAATAGTAAAGTGCAGTTAAATCAGACATACACAGGTACAGCTATAAGCATTATTTATTTTAATATTAGAACTCTATTTTAATAATTCATACTGCTCTTTTTAGAACAACTTCATTATTGTGACAAGCTTTTGAAGGTTGAACTTGGCTTTAGCAGCTAGAAAGACAATGGACCTGTTAGTTTACTCCACCGTTCACCCATCCAAGTTTATATTTACTCAAAGCCCTGATGTTATTGGGGATTCTGGAATTCATCCAAATGGACGGATGACAGGTAAGCACAATCAAAATGAGCACAGGTGAACGTTAAGGCTTTTGCTAAAGTACCCAAGAGTGGCACAATTCTAAGCACTAAGCCATCATTGCCCCATTCCCACAGTGTTCCAGTGTCCCAAAGCGGAGTGGGTAGGGACTGCGGTAGAGTACTGGACTCTGGACCTGAATGGACCTCATGGTAAAGGGTTCAAATCTCACCACACCACAGTTAAGTCCTTAAGCAAGGCCCTTAACCCACCACTGCTTGGATTGAAAGACTGTATAAGCTGCAAGTTGCTCTGGATAAGGGTGTCTGCTAAAATGCTGTAAATAATGAGCTCTTTAATCACAGAATCAAGATTTATCAAAATAACAAAAGACAGCAATTTCAGTGATTTACCAGCAGATTCTAGACATTATGAGTTCGATTATAGAGTTGCACAAATATCAACTCCTCTTGCAACCAGATTGGATTCTCACTCTCACTGTATCTGCACTGGCGGCAGCAGCAAACAGACAATAATTAATTTTTATAATTTGCCTACAAAACACACCTATTTGAAGCCAGCAACAATACAGCAATTGAAATTACTTTATGCTTGAGGCCTGCTATATTCTAAAATAATATATTTAATATAATTGAAAATATATCATGCGAACAGCATGTCATGGGGTTTCTGCTGCTTGAACCATTGGAACCCATAGTTATGGACTGTATTTGAAATAGTCCTCTATTCCCATCATAGTACACACAACACAGAGTACCATTAGTCATTTCTCAGTCCTCTGTGACAGAACATTCCTGCACAGAAACTAGCACACTGATTTAAACCTAAAATATATTCTATATAGCTAGAATTTTGGCACACCTTTGTCACCATTTTGGAATCGAAAGGCAAAAATTGATGAAACAATACCCAACCCCAGTTATAAATGGGTAAATAAAAAAAAAAACAATAGGTAAATAAATTCATTAATCATCTTAGTGAATGTCTACGTGCTTGTGTGAGTGCAATATAAGGGAATACAGATAATTACTCAAGAGGTGACACATTAAGAACCTGAAAATTAGTACTAGGCATGTAAGATGGCTCCGCAAGATACAGTATACTGGTTCAATCCTGTTAGTTTGTCTGATGAGAAAACAGGAAGGACACTTGTTTTAAATGCAGAACAGGGATTTTTTCTTTAAGAGGAAGTATCCTGAATGCTAAGCATTGTCTAACAGTTTCCCACAGTATTGTAGCAGACATTGTCCTCCCAAAATACACAAGCGCATCAGCAGGTTTTATTTTAACCACAATCCCAGATCAATTAAGACACTGATTTGTCCTGTTTTTGGTTCATATAACTCTCACTATCCTCATAAAGTTTCTAAGCAGTAGGGATCCACACAGACTTCCACACCACAGCATGCCTCCACAACTCCTCCTGGATTGAGGTGCTCGGGTGGCTCCAGAATCTTCCTCCCTGATCGCAGTGCAGCCAGAGTCGCTTCAGAGGGCTGCTGCAGGTGTGCTGGAGAAACTGACATCCCTGTGCAGGAAACGGTAAAAGATTGTTTGACACAAAGACATTTATACATCGGGACTGCATTAGTTACTTTAACCATATAGGACCAGGCAAGACTGGTGTGTAAGCATATAAAAATAAACATGGGAGCTGCATTATTTCGGGTTAAAATTCACCTCATTATGCCTTAACTGATTTTTTCTGTCTGTCTGCTTTCAGCTTTTATAGTGGTGAAATGATACATGTAATGTCCCTAAACACAACGGTACAGCACATTATTAGCCTGTAAACACAATAAAATGTAGTTTAATAATTAATATAATGAAATAACAGATTAACAATACTAGATAGTACATAAACAGAAAATTTCAATTCTTTATAAGAAAACTAAATATAATGGTGCAATAAATATATCAAATAATGCATACTATTTTTTATAATATATTGCATTACTATTTAAACATCATATATTATTTATAACATATCTCCATTGTAAAAATCAGGAGCACCTGTACAATACAACTCCGTTGACTCCATTGTCTAACAATGTGTAGATTTTCTGGGGATCTGGCAGGGATTCATTCAATTTACATTATTCCTTATGGAGAAATAATTACTTTATACTTTGTCTAGTATTCTAGAATGAAACAAACACATAGCGAGGTTCCATTTAGTTTACTTATACACTTAAAGCAAAGGATCATATTCACCTCCATGTTGCCCCAGTACCAGATCGCCTGGATCTCATTGTGATTGGCTAATGCCTGGGTCAGCTGATCCCTTCCACCAGTAATGATACTGACCAGACCAGCAGGAAGGTCCGAGGTCTGGAGTACCTGTATAGAATAAAATTAATAGAAAACTGAATTCATAACTGGCTACACTGAAATGGGCTTGAGCTACAGAGACAGAGTGGGTTTATATAAAAGCATGAGCACCTGAATGAAATCCAGAGCTGGCAGAGGGTATTTCTCACTCGGGATCATGATGATAGCATTGCCCATAGACACAGCCGCTCCAAGCACAGACACCAAGGAGAGAAGGGGCTTAGTGTCAGGGAGCACAACACCCATGATTCCTAAAGCTTCTGGGCTGGACAGGGCCGAGCCAGACTGAGGAAGCAACTTCAGAGAAGTAAATACACCATTTTCAGTTAACAGTACAGAAACTGTGAATTTAAGTCACTGAGGAATCTAGATCACAAGTGTCTTACTGTCATTTGTCCGCTTTGTTTATCACATCGTGCGGCCCAATTAGAAAGCCTTGAGACGCTGAGCTCCACCTCCTGATTTGCGTCCTCAATAGAAAGGCCGGTTTGAGTGTGGATCGATGCTGCGAGTTCATTCCTCTTCTTCTCCAGACCATCAGCGAGGGAAAAGAGAGACTGTGCTCGGGCTGACGGACTCTTCTTCATCCACCTGTTACAACAACAAATATATACAAACAAACCAAACATACACTTAAAAGTCCACACTTCTGCATTTATCTGATTATTCAAATGGTCATGTATACAGCAAACTCCGATCTAGAAATCGGATTAAGAAATCCGATAAAGAAAGCTGGGTTTTACGAAAATAAGCTGTACCCTGGTTGAACCTTGAGGGCTACATCCACAGCATTACGCACATCCTTCCGACCTGCATCAGGGCAGTGTGCCAACACAGTTCCCCCTGGAGCCTGCACCGTCCTACTGTAGCCAGAATCGGCTTTACACGGCTTCCCACCAACTAACTGTGAGCAGGAGCGAGAGACCCTGACGAAGAAATTGGGGAAAATAGAAGAGAGAGGGAGTAGTAAAAAACAGATATCTAGTGAATATTCCACAAAGCGTATTCATATACATATATACACACACATATATATACACATACACATATATACACATACATACATATATATATATATATATATATATATATATATATATACACTACCGTTCAAAAGTTTGGGGTCACTTAGAAA
>JAVSBV010146834.1:0-15680 GCA_033117975.1 Parotocinclus spilosoma | reverse complement strand
ACCCTTTATATTTTAGTCGACTGAATTGACTGTAGATTTAGTCGACTATATTCTTATGATAATTAGTCGACTAAAACAAAAAAAAAATCAGATAACTAAATTATGACTAAAAGTAAATTACATTTTAATCGCAAGACTAAGACTAAAACTAAATCAAAATTAGCTGTCAAAATTAACACTGGTCCCGGGTTCAAGGACTGGGTCCTCTCAGTGTTGAGGCTGCATGTCCTCTACGTGGGTTTACTCCAGGTACCCCGGTTTCCTCCTACAGTCCAAAGATGTGCATGTTTGGTTAATTGGTGTGTTAAAAGTGGCCCTTCGTGCGTGACTGTGTGTGCGTGCCCTACGATGGATTGGCATCCCGTAATAAATAAATGAATGAATGACTGAATGAATATTACAACTAATTCCTAAATAACACACTTATTTTATATTTAACATCCAGGTTAAAGAATTTGCATAACTTGGAAGGTAACTGAGGGTGATTAAGGTAATTATTCTAAATATAAGCAAAATAATCTTATATTTTAAGTGCCTTGGAAGATAACAAAATCTTATTAGAGAAAAAACAGTATTATTTTTTTTTTTTCGTTTGTTTGTTTGATTTTGCAGTGTTAAGCTTTGGCTTTCTCCGTCTACAAGTGCCCCATGTTTAGGTCACATTTAGGTCAGGTGGAGGACAGTCTTTGTAGCTCACATTCCATGATCTCGTTTGGTTTTTATTTATTGCAAATCTCTAAAGTACAGTGCTCTGCAAAAGGTTTAGGCTGAGTCAGTGGAAATGAGTCCAATCCTCACTAATATGTCATGCTCTATATGGTCGTTATACCACTGCTAAACAGAACCTTGTCAAACTGGACGACAGTACCCTCATATTGACTGTTCAGTAGGGTGTATGGTCTCCCAAGACTGCTAAAATACACTAACAGTGTTGGAGATTGTCTAGCAGTTCTTGTAGGATCCTCTTTGTGGGATCATTTTTGGGAGTAGTATATTAAGAGAATCCATTTCTGTGAGTCCTGCACCACTCGAAATCCTAAATACTGAGTGCTGAAAAATCAATCAGCCAACACCCTGGTATAACTAATGTGAAGCGGATTGCATCCCTCATTAAAGATAATAAACAGCCCCTGCAGTGATGCATGATGGGAGATAACTAATGATCCTTTAGGGCCTGTGGTGTTACTGGCTGGTAATGGGTTTTTTTATGTACCACTTGGTGACTAGAAGCTTCTCCTGTGGCTTAGAGGTACGAGCCAGCTAATGGAAACAGCGGTTCTTAAGGACATGGGCTCCTCAATGCTTTTTTATCGAGCTTGGCAAGGTGTTGGTGTTGCCGTACACTTTTTACTCCTGATAGTAACCTGGGAGATAACCGAGATAAGCCTGTGCAATCTTTCTGTATCCTTCTGCCTTTAATTAGCTTTATCCCAAAGCTCTTTTGGAAGTGTTGTCCATCCATGGTGAATTACTTGCATCACCATGAACTACCCGTGGAAATTTTATTTAAATGTAATCAGAAGTACTACAATTACTATCACGTGAGGTTAGCCTGGTATGTGTATCCAAATCAGCTACAGGTATACGCCGATTAACGAAGTAGAAGTACTACTTACAATAGGACAGACATATACCTATACATATACTCCATGTACAGCTTGTTACAAATAAATAGCTGAAAAGCATCCACAGAGATAAGTAACTTAGACTAAAAAGTCTCTAAACACATCAACCGAGTTAGAACAGTCTGTAGTCCAAATGTGAGCTAATGAACAATTGAGCACCCCCCCCCCCACACACACACACACACACACTGCTGTTAAACTCCCACCTCTGCTCGTGGATCTACAGTGTTGATTGATGTTTAATGGAGTTGTCTTGAGTTAAATTCCTATTATAATTTTTTTATAATTGTTAAGACGTCAGTCATTAGAGCGAAGGGACGTTGATTGGATGGTCATTAAGATGCACTTGCTCGCAATTACCGTTTTTCACATTGATATCAAAGATACCAAAGTGAGGCGCAATGTGACACAAAAAGTAAGGATTTTGACAGAATATCAGCATCTTCTATAGACACTGTTCAGACATCCAGAGATCCAAAGCTATCTTCTTCTTCAGGGACAAACAGTAAAGAGGGCATGCTGGGAAAAGACATGCTTTGTTATGAAAAGAGGCCCCCCTCAAATCTTTGCAAGCTGTACTCCTTTCTTCCTTCACATCAGGTCTATAGAGCGCCCTCTGTTGTTCAGCAGTGATTGAGAAATGGCCTACTGCAAACCACAAGTAGCATATGGCAGGGCATTTTGGGATGTCTTCTTTTCCTAATAAGGATTAGCACCCCTAAGAACATGCAAAGATCCTTTAAAGCTCCGGTTTCAATCCACATATCAGCGTTGAAGGCGCCTCAGAGATTCCTATTAACCACAGTCTTGGATCCGACAGCTGATGGAGCTTCGTAGCGATGCGCGCAAAACTGTTTGGACAGCGAGTACTTGAGACCGAATGTTTGCTTTCGGAACAGTTCGACTGAAGCACCATTTGTCTCTCAGATAAGCGCTTATAAGCATCTTGTTGTCAACAAGCCACAGCAGGGCTTCTTCAGCACTTGATACACAGTAGGAGAGAATAATTACCCGATATTGAGGGTGTGATTAGATTGCAAGAACTTGCAGATGACCCTGGACAAGCCTTGATATTTTTTTCCCCAAACAAGGCACGGTTGTTAGAGTTGTATTTGAGTGCTGCGCTCTGTGGATGGAGCGCCTCCTGCTGGTTACCTTTAATCAACACACCAGACTGGATTTAATGAATGAGCTCCGTTTCATGGTCACTTAAACCTTGTAACAAATCCTGCCTAATTGGGGACATGAGGGAAAGGTGACACTCTGTGGGTGCTGATAAATGTAACATTTGCATGGCTGAACAGTGAGAAATGGCTCCCCAATGATGGAGCAAATTGCACGAATTAAGAGGATGGGCTACAGAGATGTAATGTAGACTCACATACGTTAGCACGGATAGGATAGGCGATAAATTGGTATCACACCCAAGACCCAATTCCCTGAGGGTTCATCCTTTTGCAGGAAATGTGAGAAAGAGGCAAGAGGCGTAGTTTTTCTTTGGAAAACTAGGGCTTTATGACGTGCCCCATTTTCAAGCATGGGCAAAACTTGGACTGTTAAATCTATCTGGGGTATGTTACTCTCAGTTCGATTTATGTTAAGTAACATTGTTGTAGTGTAAAAAAAAACAACATTATTTCATCCACTTTCAGTTTCCGTGTTACGAGAAATTGCAGCAATGATCTTGAGCTTGATCCGTTCAAGATTTAGGATGGCAGCATGGTGGCAAGAAGGTCCTCGGTTCAATCCCAGGGTGGACCTGCCTGGCTCCTTTCTGTATGGAGTCTGCATGTCTTTCCCGTGTCTGAGTGGGTTTACTCCGGGTACTCTGGTTTCCTCCCACGGTCCAAAGACATGTGTGTTAGGTTTATTGGTGTCTCTTAATTAGCTTTTAGAGTGTGAATGTGTGTGACTGTGTGTGTGCCCTACGATGGATTAGAACCCCATCTAGGGTTGTTCCTGCCCCTGCACCCAGAGTTGCCAGGTGGGCGCAGGCTGGCCCGCCACCCCATGTGGATTAAGCGGAAGATAATAAATGAATGAAAGATTCAGGTTTTTGTTTAAGGGCCCAAATGTATCGTCTTGGTGTAGATTTGAGCGCACAGACTCAAAGTCATCCATTTCCTTAAGCACAGGATTTAGCAAATGTTCTGTTCACAATTTATAGACAGATCTGTTCACCTTGCGTATTTAAGGTGGTAGTAACTTCAGGGTCCTGCAGATGGCGTTGCACAAGGTTGATTGAGCTATAAATACCTGCACGGGTGTGATGAGATTCAAAGATTGCATTGAGGTGGGACAGTGCAGTAAATGTCTCGTTCTAGGCAGGGGCATAGCAGCAAATTCTGGGCCCTGTACACTCTCAATGTCAGTGGGCCCCTGTCCATGCCAGTACACGAGAAATGTGAGCAAAACATTTTCATGGGCTACTCTCCCTACTCGGGCCCTGGATAGTCAAGTTTACTTCCCCCCCCCACACCCATGGTTCGAGGTATGTAAAATGGGTCACAAAGGGAGTCCCAGTGTGTTTCACATGTGATAGAAACCATTATGTACTCTCAGTGCCCTCAATAAAAGACATCCTGTTTCAAAAATGTATTTGATGAAAAAAAAAATACATGGACATTTTTACCTTATGTAAATTTAGTAGCTAAACTTTCCATGAAAACCAAAATTGGAACAATGATTCATGTAAGGTACCTGCTTAAGAATCCAGCATTGTCAGCCGCAAAACATTCATCCATTATATTCCGCTTAATCCGCAAGGAGTCGCGGGCCAGCCGGTGCCCACCCGGCAACTCTGGGCGCAAGGGCAGGAACAAACCTCGACGGGGCGCCAATCCATCCTAGGGCACACACACACACACACACACAGAGTCATGCACACAGTCACTTACTAAGGGCTACGTTAGAGGCACCTATTAACTTAACACGCATGTCTTTGGACTGTAGGAGGAAACCGGAGTATCCAGTGTAAAACCCACCCAGACACATAGAGGACATTCAGGTTCCACACAGAAAGGACCGAGGGATTGAACCTGTGACCTACTTGCTGTGAGGCAGTGGTGCGACCCACCGAGCCACCGTGCTGCCCCAGCCTAAAAACAGTTGGAATTTAAACTCAAATCCTTTCACTTAGCAGTTCAGTCCAATTCGGCTTAACCACTCAGCCACCAATATTTCAGGTGGTTCAGGTGCTAAGCCTTGGTGCACGGTGTCTGCAGAACTTCACAGGACAGCTGAACGAGACTTTTCACCACCTTTTTCTGTATGCATGGGCTCACAGACGCATGTGTCTGACTTGTGTGACTCTAAATGACAAGCAAGACAGAAGGACTCAAAGCCCACCCAGTAAGCAGGACCAATTTTGCTTCCTCACCCCGAGTTCACACCAGTGGTGACACCATTCAACAAGGCAGTAGACCACCTGTCAAATGGGTGGGGTTTATGGATGAATAAGTTATGCTTGTCCCCTGGTCCACACCATATATCAGATTTATATTACCAAATGTAACTGGTTAACCACTAAGAATTTAGTGGATTGAGAACTACAGCTTTAACACGTTTAAGATCAAGTGGAATGCCAACTGGTACACTGTCCAACAACTAAGATGAATGAGCAACACACAGCACTTCTTCACATTTAAACCAGCCAGAGACGTTGCTTGTTCTGAAAGGCGTTGCTCCATTTAGTCTTATAGAATACTATTTAATTTAGCTGCAGTTGTAGCCGTCATGGTAAGATTCCAGCAGCATGTACCATTTTGTACTGGTGCAGAATTAACAGGTCCACATAAATGAACGCATGATTACCGTGCCCATTTATGTGCATCTGGCTTGACTATAAGGGGTGTTAATTCACCACCGGGGATTTGGTGCAGCAGAACGGCGATGTGGAAACAATGATGATAAACGACCGTGGTCAGGCCCGCAGCAGCACCCCTTTCCAAACAGAAGGAAGAGCTTCATTAGTTTTCATTGCGTCTGGGAGATGCTGGAAGAGACGGGTGGTATAGTCTGGGTCCTTTCTGTGTGGAGTTTGCATGTTCTCCTCATGTCCACAGGGGTCTGCTCCTGGTATTTCCGGTTTCTACATTTACATGTACAGTATTTAGCAAACGCCCTTATCCAGAGCGACTTACACAAGTGCTTTAAGACATCAGTAACACAATCCATTCTTAATAATCAGGAATCCAAACAAGAATACACTTCTGAAACTGTAAAGGTTGTGTTGGGTTTTTTTGTTTTTTTTCCTGGTTTGGTTACTACCAAATACATGTTTGTTGGGTTAATTTATGTCTCTAATGTACCCCTAGTGTGTGTGAACCTTACGATGGATTGGCACCCTGTCAAGGGTTGTTCCTGCGTATGCGCCCAATACTGAATCAGTATTCCAGTTTTTGTAAGAACGTACGAATGTACGGTGACAAAATGTGAGACTGTGGTGGCCTGGTGGTTAAGGGACTGGACTATGGAGCAGAAAGTCCAGGGTTCAAATCCCACCTCTGGCACAGTTTGGTCACTGAGCAAGACCCTTAACCCACAATTGCTTGGCTTGTAAGACCGTATTAATTGTAAGTCGCTCTGGATAAGGGCATGCATGGAAATGTAAAACATCTTTAAAATGGCAACATTACAAGTTGGAAAATGCTTTACCGTCTCCAAATTTATGGAATGTGGTGCAGGAATGGATGTTTAATATATAAACAAAAACTGAAGCGGACCGGGAGAACATGAAGTGTTTTGGGTTCATGCTGTCTGCAAACAAATACAAATCAAAAGAAATACAAAGTAAATGCAAGAAAAACTGTTTGTTTTGTTTTTACATTTTCCATACCGTCCCAACACTGTTTGATTTGGGGTTGTACGTTTTGATTATGTAGTCCTTATTTATTTACTCTCTCTCCTCGACACAAAAGCTTGTGTGTGACCAAAAACCACACCTGCTTTCGATATTCCCCAAACTTTCCTGAGGTTAACCACAGTCTCTGGGTTTGCAGCCAGTTCTTGCAGCTTGGCCCATGTCATTTATATGGTAATGTTAAAGAAAAAGACCACCCTAAACACTCTGATGTGGTTCTGCTAGTATTCTGGTGTTAATTAGTTATTTGTTTCTGTATTTTTGTACAAATCCAGGTTGCGTTTTTAAATCCATTGCTTATGCATATTTAGTAACGTATGATCGGTTTGGTATTAGAGAATTGTATATTAGTTATAATTGCTTTGTTCCATTTTGTGATCTTTTTATTTGGAAAAACAGGCACTAGTGTGTAGATACAGTCGAATCCGGTTAATTGGACCACCGGTTAATGGGACCAGCCGGCAATTCGGACCAAATCCTAAAGTACTGAAACATTATATATGTGTAATGTTAATCGCTTATTTGGACCAAAATTTCGTTTAATTGGACCAAAGCACGTGAGAGAATAAGAATAAGAAAAAGAAGCCACAAGTCACCACCTAGCGGATGAAAAGCAGATCAGCGATTTATGGGAGGATTTTGGGGATCTCCGGGAGAATTTATGCTTTTATCAAAGGTCAGGAAATTCAAAAAGTTGTGTTGACAAGAGCAAAACCAGTGGGAGGTGACCACGCCCACCACTTTCTTAATTTTATTCAAGTGCAGTCCGTCAAGAGAACGTTGCAGATCACACTGGATAAGTTCTTCAAACGTTGACTGGTTTTTAGCAAGAACTTGTTTTTTACAGTATTATACTTTGCATGCTGAGTACCTATACATTGTGTTGTAGATCGTTTTGAAAAACTTGGTTGTAAATTTATTTTTCAATGAACAAAGTTCTAAGCAATAGCATTTTTTTGTTTGTACGTTCGCTTTACGTGTAAATCACACAATAAAGGTTTAATAAACATTTAATATGTTATATAGCACGTCCCGTCTTGTAACATGGGGCATGTTCGTTTAATCGCTCCAGCCGGTCATTAGGACCAAAACCATCGCCTCCCGATGTGGTTCCATTAATCGGAAACGACAGTATATGGTGTGTAAATAAGCAGAATAACCCCATTTTTGTACTACAAATAATTCATGATCAGACTTAGCCTCCTGTTATTGCCTTGATATCCTCACTCTACCCGCTGAGACCTCAGGGTATGTTGGACCAAAACGTGTTTGCAAGCCCAAGCTTCACACAACCCTTGGTGCTTTCTCCAACTCTCACTCGCCATGTAAATGTCTTTCAGACTCAACTCATCCCAGACACCGTGGCGGTTCTTCTCTCTCTTCTCTCTCCCTAGTGAAAGTTTGCTCAGCTGGATTTAGAAGTTTATTTATTCCTGCACACACTGACAAGTCAAAAGCAGGTTTCCCTGAGGCTGAAGCTTTTTTTTTTTTTAATCCTTTTTATCAGAGAGGAAACCCTGGAAGAGCTTCCCTCCTCTTTTCCCCTCGCCTCTGAAGGGTGCACTATAGATCACACTTCATTTCAGCCAGACTGCAGGAACTGACAGTGCTAATATTGACCCAGAGCTGAAGAATGCCCTGTGTGTACACAACCTCTGACCGGACCCCATACACCCTGGGAGGCTTCTGAACAGGACTAGCATTTTGTATGTGCGAGAACATAACGAACTTGCCGTAAACGTGCAGACTTTCCTCAGGGCTTCAAAAGAACCCATTTAAGTACAGTTACATTGTTTAACATATGACCTTATTAAGAACTAAGCTCGAGGCAGCTTGGGAGAGTTTAACACAGAAAGTTCTGATTAATAGTCCAAAGCCATCAATCATCATTAACTATATTTGCTCCCTAAATCATTTTATTTACCACGTTTTCTCACGAGCATGGGGACGACCAAACATAACAAGACTCAGTCGTTCCAGAACCATGTACATTGCTGCAGTTTTTTACTGAAAAGGCTTTGCATGACTGTTGCTTTAACAATGTGTGAGCTGACATTATCAAGCGAGTCACTCACTTTGCCAAAAAAACAAAAACAAAACAGGAGATAAAATACAGACACCACCAGCCTACATTGCTAGATTTAATTGCTAGAGGTGGCTCATTCTCACCCATACAGAGGTGGTTCTCACTTAAAGTATTTTAGCATCTAATAAGAAATTGTGCAGAATATGAAGCTTATGACAAATGTCAGAGTCAGATAAAACGACAGGTTTAAACCATCATCAAATCAATTCCTCAAAAACATGCCTTTTGGCAGGAAAAGGAAAAAATGACAAATCATAAATCTCACAAGGTATACACTGCCAAATTATTGTCTTATTATGGTTACAGACAGAATCTCACAAAATATGGAGATTGCATTTTAGTCTATATTGCACACCCCTACTTTCCACTAGATTTGGAACATGCCGGTCAAAGAAGCAATAGTAAGGTCAGGCAGTGTTGATGAAGCTTGGTTTGCATCCCAAAGGTGTTGGATGGGGTTGAGGTCAGAGCTCTGTTCATGCCAGACATGTCCTGTCTGTCCAAACTCACAAAACCTTCTGTGTGCACAGAGCCTTGTCATGGGGAGGGGGCAGTTAAGGGCTAAAAGTGTTACCACAACCTATCCTAGCAATAGGACTATTCATGCTGGAAACAATGCCAACACCATCTAAAATTATTCCCACACTACACTTCACAATAAACACTATGCATTTGGTATTGTCTAATGTGTCCATCTGCATATTACCCCAAAATCCTGTGTGCCTTATGACGACCACTCAACACTTGGAAACCAATTGACCGTTGTCTTGACCTGTATTACTGATTTATACTGCTCACAAAAATGAGGGGTTATTTCAAAATGAATATGAAGAGCATCCCCCAAAGAACTGCTGAACAATCTGATCCTATCCATGCCCCATCACTGTTAGTGTGTTTTGGGTGACCATACACCCTACTGAACAGTCACTGTGGGGCCCATGAATATATCACTTACTATTTAATCACCATAATACAGTTCTTATAATTCAAGCAATGGTGGGTTAGGGGTCTTGCTTAAAGACCCAACTATGGCAGCTTGGCAGAGGTGAGATTTGAATCCTGGCCCATCGGGTCCAGAGTCCGCGATCGTTTGTGTAATCAAACACATTTTTGACTTGTCATTTGCTTTGCTTTTCTGATTCTCTTGTGTAACAAAATAAAATCTAATTCTTCTTTTTAATCGCTCTTTTTAATAATTCATTTTGAAATATCCCCTCATTTTTGTGAGTGTAGTTTGAAACCCAGTGCAGTAGGACATGGGACAGTTCAGTGTTTCCAAATCATAAGATTTTGCCTATAAGTGACAAACTTTACAATACTGTTCAAAGATATTTAGCCACTATTAGATTTGTTGGTTTAGCAATACTTTAATGACCATTTAACATACTATCAACAATTGCACCCCAAGTAATTCGTCACCACATAATACTCTCTTCTATTTACCTTCCTTCCAGTCTTTGTGAACCTTAGCATATTTTACAGTCCTTATACACACAAGCCACTTACACACCTATATTTATGATGTTCTCCGTTCTAACTGCATCAAACAAATGAGGTTTCAGAGGAACATCTTCAACACCTCCAGTAAAAACAATGTTTACTCACTCATCTCTTATTCTAAGCCATTTAAGTATATAGCACTTGTAAGATAAAGGGATACACGTTTTTTCCGTGTAACGCAGATGTCCCAAGTTTAGTTTATTAGATTCAAGTCATGGTCCAGAATTACCGCCTTGTGTTAAACCAAGCCATCTGAGCATGAACAAGAACCATCCATTCATTCAATACTCATACCATTTTCTCAAGCTAATTCACCTGACAGGTTGACCTAGCCTGGGAGTGGAAAAAGGAAAGAAATACTCTTCCTGTAATTAAAGACTTCTTTCCTGCTTGTGGAGTTCTTAGTCTTTTCTGAGCGGTAATACGGTCTTATGTAAATATTTTGGCACCCCCTGGGTTTGGTTGTGCTTAATGACTTGGTAACAGTATTGGAGCATTTAAAAATGGAGCTTTTCATTTTGAAAATGGCTGTGATGCCTAAACTTAATTTTAAGACATTCAGAACACCCGCTCAGGTTGAACAGGATTCATTATTTTGTTACAGTTGTTGAGCTCGGGTGATATATTGGACGTGAATGGTCACATCTTAATGTCAGCATGTTGGATGTGAGAGGATCATTCATTCATTCATTCTTTTTTATTCGCTCAATCCTGGACAGGGTCATGGGAAAGCCGGTGCTTAGCAGGTGGCATGGGGCATAAGGCAGGTAAAACTATGCAGGAAGCCAATCCATTATAGAACACACACATACTCATACACACAAACTACGGCCAAGCTGGTGTAATCAATTAACCTAAAGCATATGCTTGGAGTGTAGGAGGAGAGCCACAGCACCCTAGATAAACCCATGTGGACACAGGGAGGACATGCACACTCCACACAGAATGGACCCAGAGCGCCCAACCTGCCCTGTGGGAAAAACAACCATGCATAAAGACCTGATCAGTTTTGACAAGAGCCAGATTGTTAAACTCAGAAAACCGGGTGACACCATCAAGGCTTGTGGGTTGCCCAGTCAGCAACTCATGAATTCTGAACACTCATGACTATGCAAAGCCAGTGAAGCCAACCCCCCCTAGAATTGACAGAAGTATGGAACTGTTGTACAAAAGACATTTATGCATAACCCTGACAAAAGTCCCTACACAATGAACACACAAGTCTGTACTGGACCATGGAGCAACACGCTGGGGTTGTTTGGACCATTTACCCGGGGAAGTGATGGCGGCAGGATGGAGTGCAGGCACTTAGTTAGACACTTACTACCCACTTTATTATCTTTTCTGTTTATATACAAAAATGGGGGCATATTTTACATACATTTTAAAATGTAATAAACATTTCTTCTCAGTTCTAGTTGTGTTCTAATAAAGCGACTGAGAAATGGTCATTCCACCATTGCTAAAACAACACCATATTTCTAGACTGAACAGTACACAAATTTCATAATTATGATCATCTCCCTTTCTGTTACAACTTCCCTTCGGTTTACTGGAGACGTTTTATAATGTTGTGCTCATAAAACTCCTTGCCATCTGACATTTTATTAGATAAACATATTTTCTTTTCGGTTTGCTATAAAACCAGGTTTGTTGTTTGTACTATGTGAGCGAACGATGTCTATTAAAAGTGTGTGCTTTGAAGGAGAGGATAGTTTAAGGAAATGTTTAGCTTCTGCTCTGTGGAAACCTAAAGCCCACATGGTTCTCGTTAGGGATATATATGTGTGGGAATCCCAGTGGGAAGACCCGCGTTGACGTGTGTGACGTGCTGTATGTGGACTAAAGCTGGGGCATGATCAGACTCAGGGCTTTCCTTTGTTTATGTCACAGGGCCCCCCTGGCCCTGACCTCACCTCATAAGTTTGCACTCTTAGCGAGCACAACAGACCTCCCACTCATTCAGTGCCTGGCCAGAAAGGTCAGACGTAAAGTAACACCAAAAGTGTGAAGACTTTAGTGTCAATGATTACCATTTAAGGGCATGAATGATAGGAAGAGAATAAGATTGTTATTAAAATGTTTCTAAGGCATCCTCACATTATGCACGCTTGCCTTATTTGTCTCCTTTCCAAAAACTCGTATTGTGAGGATATGGGCCCAGAACGTTTAAGAAGTACAATGGGAGCACGGGGGACAATCGTGCTCTGCCACGGTACAAGGCAGGCCATAGAGCGAGTAAAACTTAAACTTAAAAGGTCCAACAGTGGCGGTGAAGATAGGATTTGATCTCAATCTTCTGATTAGCCTTAAAAAGCAGGATATATTTAAGCACACCTTAACTCTTAACTGTTAAGCATGGTTGTGGCTCTGTAACAATTTAAATATTACCCAGATATAAGCAAGATTGGTTTCTGGAAGTAAACATTCCAGAGCCGGCAAATCGATATGAATACAGGGTCTGTTCTCACACCGTGAGTCATGGGAACGGCTGTTGCATTTGATCCCTTCCAAACATGAATTAAAAAACAGAACAGTTTTGTCTTGTTTAACCAGCTTAGCAGTATGACAGGCAGCCAAGGGGTGACATCACATTTCTAAACCTTATTAATGCCCCCTGCCTAAATATCCCATATCACCATGGCCTATACTATAGTGGCATTCCCAACCAACCCCCATCACCGTGGTGCTCAAGACATCTTTTTCTCTAATCCTTCTCCTTTCTCCTTAAATCTCTTTCCCATTTACCCCCTGCCTTCCCCTTCCTCTTTCCATTTCCCACAATATTAAATCACTTTCTGTCACTTGCAAGATCATCAATATGCTTATACATATTTCATTTCCTTTGTCAACTGGGTTATGACAGCTCCAGTTTCCACCATCAGTGTCCTTCCTCAAAAAGGGATGACCAAGCCTGGAGGACACTGATAAGGGAAGCTACCAAGTGACCAGTAGCAATTTTGAAGGACTTAAGTCTTTGAGATTGGTTGGTCTGTGCATGTGACAACAATCTCATGAGCTTTACACAAAGCTACATTTCTACTATATAGAATGTGAAGAATAATCAAATTTCATCGAGCGTATAGTGCATTTTAGACTTTTTCCAGTATTTGGTGAAGTATTTGGTGGCCATTTTGCGAGTGCTGCGTTTAATTCTAGGGTTGCCAGATCCCATGGGATATACAAGTAACCAAATCTATGGAAACAAGCCCAAAATAAGAAGATTGGCTCCAAAACTTGGAACCCTACTTTATTGTCAGACCAATTGATCAGGTAAAATAATAAAAACAATAATTTATTTTTCTTTCAACTTTAGAGGTTGAATAAAACAGATTAAAAGGGATATTGAAGAGAGAGATAAAGAATTAGGGTGCAAACCCCCCAAAAAAACTTTCGAAAAAGGCCCAAAATCCTAAAAAAATCTATATGTAAAAGCGACGTATAGGATTTAAAGCAAAATCAATGTTTAAAAACAGAATTAAAGTACACATGCACAGAGAAATCTGAATACTGAGGTAAAATCCAGCTCGGTTTCAGATTTCATAATCTGATTTCTGGACCATATTCCAATCTAAGAAATGCTGTTTATATAAATAATCAGTCAGCTTTTTGATGTTTCCACTTTATCATAGCAGGACAGTTGACTTTATTTGATGTCTTGCCAATGTTAGTGTCTGAAATTATCGTGCCAAAGTATTTAAACAATATCACATAACCAGCATCTGGGAGAACGCTGACAGAAAATATATTGAGAAAACCCAGATTTATTTGCTTTTGTCTCCAAATCTGGACACATTATACTAATAACGAGGATCGTTTATCATTTTGTTTGCCATAAAGAATAACTTCATAACCTATGCACAGTTGCTGTGAGGATCTTCAGAAGCACACATTACCTCTTTGAACAGCTGGTGTGTAGCAGCTGGATGCTCCTGGGATGCAAACCCAGTGGTTCAGAGGT
The DNA here is from genome assembly GCA_033117975.1 of Parotocinclus spilosoma. Taxonomy (NCBI): domain Eukaryota; kingdom Metazoa; phylum Chordata; class Actinopteri; order Siluriformes; family Loricariidae; genus Parotocinclus; species Parotocinclus spilosoma. The sequence continues at coordinate 1,647 of JAVSBV010146834.1, read as the reverse complement.
TTATCATGGATGTCTAACCCAACGTATTTCAAACTGTGCACAGTATAAAGCGTCTTTCAACATGAAAGGGAAGACAGACACATATTTAAACACTATTAGTGGACTGGGGATGTGTATTTTATGCTTATTTGTCATCGGCGTCATGCTTTAGAGAAGAGGTCAATATAAATATTAGGCCAGCTCTCAAACTAGTGCTTATGTAATTCAAGGAGGAAGTGGAGCCATGGTAATGAAAGGCAACCAGATGATCTCTGTATACGCAGTAGAAGTTGTGCTTTACTCAAGCTCATATATAACACAAGATTGCCAGATTTACTGTCTAGTGAAAAAATAGGACATAAAAAATATTAATACTTAAGTCACATTCGCACCAAGCCAATTTAAATTAGAGTACCCAGAGTAAAGCGGACACACAGGGATGACATAGACACAGTCCAAGGTCAAGGTCGAACCGGGTTAAATGGTTGTGCCACCGTGCTGCATCATCAAGAATTTATGGGGGCACTTGTTAACAGAGAAGGTCAAGCACTGGCGTGGATCTTTGGATTTTGCACATTTTGAGCTTAAGGAGATCATGCCAGCTTTAGTGTCTTATGAACAGCTTGTTCCTTTGGGTATCTGTACTTAATTGTAGGTCATTTTGAAATATGTTTTTTAACATGACTACACTGATGCTAGTCAGTAACATTTTCCCCTAGTAGCTGCATAAGCAAAAGAGACGTAACAAAAAAATCTAGATCCAAAAGAAGGAAGAAAATGTAATTGGACTCTGTCAGATTCACATACGTTACCCCACAACAGACTGCCAAACTGGGAGTTAGAGCATTTTCCTGGCTAAAACGCTCACACCGTTTTACACAGAGTCTGAATGTATTGGATTTGAAACGAGCTGAAATCAAATGTTCCTAACTTGCATAAATCGGTATGAATAATACATTTACTTCATATTTGAGAACATGATCCCTCTTCACTGTTACATAAAGTCAAAAGGGTTTTGAAGTCAAATCCCGAGCATAACTGTTTTATGCCACTTTTCATTTTATACCCATGAAAATGCTAAAAGAGTGCCTCTCTAAAATAAGTGATACCACATGCTCCCCACAGAAACAATGAAGCACTGTTTAGCGAGCTGTTTGTTTCTTGATGAAAAATCATGTCTAAGAGCCTGTGCAATGTGCCTGTGGTCCCTAAAATCCATCAAACGCCACACCTTCTCTTTGGTAATGTCGCCGTTTTTATTCCTAAATGGTCTGAGAAACTTATGTACAGTAGTACACCGGTTAATGGGACCAGCCGCTTATTCGGACCAAATCCTAAAGTACCAAAACAAATCCTAATTATATACATGTAATGTTATTCCACTTAATCGGACCAAAAACGTGTACAGTATGTAATTTCTATATGTAAAATCCCAAGAAACTCTTCGTCTCTAGCATCACTACCTGAAAACTCTACCCTCTACTGCCACCTACAGGTCTTTGCCTAACGTTTCCATTTACTACAAAAAAAGAAGCCACTTGGCCACTGCTAAAGCGCGTCAGATCACACTGGATAAGTTCTTCAAACGCTGACTGGAATTTAGTAAGAACTTGTTTTTTACACTATTATGTTTCGCATGCTGAGTACCTATACATTGTGTTGTAGATC
>JAVSBV010146824.1:0-15681 GCA_033117975.1 Parotocinclus spilosoma | reverse complement strand
TTTAATACAATTTGGAATAAGGCTGTAACGGAACAAAATGTGGAAAAAGTGAAGCGCTGTGAATACTTTCCGGATGCTCTGTAAAGGAATCTTTTAATGACTGCTCCAAGTCGTTCCACAGATTTTTTAAGAAGCTCCTCCAGATTGATTCTCTGCTTTCTGAGATCTTTGATGACCATTATGTCCAGCATCATCCATATCCAGGGGGAAACCAGATCCTCTTTTTTTCGTTTTTGGGCCGTTTCACCGGCTGTAACTGGGCATCTTTGGGAGTAGAATGGAGTAAAAACCTCTCGGGATCTACTCTGCTCTCTATGTTCATGGTATGCAGTTCTATGTGGACCACAGTTCTGATAGGAATGACCTGTAGGTTGGGATTTTTTTTTACATCTGCTGGTAGAACCATATGAGAGAACCCTTCGACACCCCTGCAAATTCAGCTGCATTCTTCACGCTATGGCATTTAGCATTCCCAAATCTGATCAGTCCTGTTTTCCATCTGCTTTAGGGTCCATTTTTTACAAATCAAACGCTTCAGTCGCTGCACTGTACCACCTCTTCTCAATCGGTGAACCCCTATGACACGCCCCACAGGCGTTTATAGGCACACCATCCTCGTGCATCTGCAGGCTTTACTGGGTACGGACTTTAAAATCGGCCTCTAATTAAAACTTGTCGGATTCACTGTCGGTAAACGTTCCTGTTTGTCTTCCTGACTCTTCGTTCCATTCGGATTTGTTTGCTCTCACCTTATTTGGCCTCCGTCCTTTGGAGACACACCCATAAACAAACACAGTTCTGCATGCTGACGTATTAGTGTGTGTGTGTGTGTGTGTGTGTGTGGTATTGTGTGTAGTAAGCATGTTATGTAAATGTTTGGGACAGGAACGTAAATTCGTTTAGCGTACACATGCTGTGGTAACGTCCTATAAACAGTAGAGAGAGCATGAATGAGTAAGAGATCCTGATTTAATCCGTGGGAGCTTTGTAGGATCCCTCAGATGAGTGATGTGCAGGTTCTTCTTGTTCTTGTGGTGGGATCAGTAATCCGCGATCAGCCGATTGTTTACACTGCCGTGTTTAGGATTGATGAGTTTTGGAGTGGATGATTGAAAGACAAGTCACTGAATCACAGAACAATGTTTTTTTTTTTTCAAATTCCACTCTTCTGTCAGAGCAAATCAAAGATAAACAGGGTAGAAACTGGCAACCGGTGGCTGCATGAGCGCCTCCCTAAAACCTGAACGTATTAAAGACAAAATCAGAAACCAAAAGTTTAGGGACAACCCTCCTGTCCTAGCATCGCATTCCTAACGTGGTGTGTTTTACAGTTACCACATTAAAGATACTTACAGGTCCAACAGGGCTGCCCTGCTGCCCATAAACCAAATCCATAAAGAACTAGCTCGAGAACGTGGCTGCTGCTGTGGAATTAAGCAGACGGCCTTATCCAGAGCCACTTACAGCTCATACAGTCTTACACTCGTAGGCTAAGGGCCTTGTTTAAGGACCCAACGGTGGCAGCTCTGGGATTTGAACCCTGGGCCATCAAGTCCAGAGTCCGGCACCTTAACCCCTAGGCCACGACCGTCCCAGAAAATGCACTGCAAGGCCAAACGTGTAAGCCGAGCTCACAGTGATGTTCCAAATGAGTGGAAAGCCTTATAGCAGCAGGAAGGTCAGGGCAATAATATCCATCCAATAATATCATAACGACGCGGTAGAGACTGTTTCCACTGTTTTCAGTTCCACAGTGATGAGTTTGGTGACTTTAAGGCGAAAGACCGACTCATCACTTTCACCAAGCAGATCTTTAGAGTCTTTAACTGCTTCAGTTTCCACTTCATCAGCCTTTAACCAGAATTCGATGCCGTCAGGAAACTGTTAAAACCGCAACGCTTTGGGCTCAAACCACTCGTCGGTTCTCCGTGCGGTAATAAAAAAAATACTTCTTCTTTTGTATCTCCAGCTTCCATAAGATCATCCATTCCATCCATTTCATTACACTTTGTTGTAGCACCGCCCAACTTTCCGATCAATTTAAACAATTTATTTTCCATCCCAAATGTTCACCTTACACTCAAGACACCATAACGTTCAGCATTAAGTTTTAATTCAATTCAAACTCTCCTCCGTCGCACAGGCTCGGCGGCCCGACGTTACTCTAACACCGCAGTACTCACGGATACTAAAGGTGATGGAGGTTTGCAGATCAAAGTCGTTTTTTCCAGGTTCCCACGTGTTTGGCCTTTTTTGTAGAGACCGTTTCCACTGTTTTCGTTTCGTGGTGATGAAAACGCTGGGCTGGGTTCAGATTGGATAGTACTTCATGATGCTGTTGCAAAAGATGATTTATTGTGGCCAAAAACTAAAATTTACATTTAAAGTGTGAAATCCACCGGCCATACAGAACCCAAACAGAAACAAAATGTCTCTTTATGACCTTGTTAAACCTCCGATCCCGAAAAAAAAAAAAAAAAATTAAATGAATAACAAATCAAAAAAATACTAAATATGAAAATTGGCTGTAACAGAAACATACCCATGATTCTCAGTCCAGCAGATTTAAAATGAAATTCATTTTTATTTCTATAGCACCCTTTATAACGGAGCATCGTCCCAAATCAGATTTCTAACGTTATAGGATCTTAAAAGACCAATCCCAAACTGAGCAAGCCTAGGGCGACAGCGGAAAGGAAAAACCCTGAATAAAGAAGGAAGAAACGTTGGGAGGAAGCGTCCATCAGGGGTTCAGCTCGTTACAGGACGGACCCTGGAGTTTATTTTGGGTTTGTTTAAAAGCCCTCGTATGTTCCTCGTTCAGTCTGTCCATATCTACAGTTGAGTCGTAGCTACAGGAAGTTAATATGTGAGCTGTGAGAAAACCTCCACGTTTTGAAACTCTTATTAATGATAATAATAATAATAAATAACACTGATCTGTCAGTCACAAAGCTTACAGGTTCAAATTAGACACAAAATATGTTCTACTCGATTGTTTTCCGTCACAAAGGCTTCAGACATCAGTGGACAGATTGTGGTTTGACTGACGCTTCAGCTAGAGAGCAGTGGGCCACGCCCAAAGCTTTAGTCCGACTCTACAATGCAGCTTTGTTATGCATTCCTACATCTAAAGGACATGCAGTATTAACTCTAAACATTGCTCCTTATTCAGGTCTGCATTGACATTCCAGTTTGTGTGTGTGTGTGTGTGTGTGTGTGTGTGTGTTTCTATTGCTAATGACGCAAATCTCCTTTCATGGTGATTTTATTTCAGTTATTTTACGTCGAATGGAAACATAACGAATACCAGATGAGGATTTGGAGATCGGTAGAACGTGAAAAACAGGAAACGTTTTTTAAAAAGTTTAAGAGATTGGGCTAAACGCTTATGTTGTTTGTGCTGATAAATAACTGTTAGTAGTGTCTCAGCACGTCCCTGTAACTCTGTGGGGTTTTGGTTTTTTTTGACAAAACACCTGAGCACTGAGTTGTGTGGTTGTGTAGTTGTGTAGTTGTGTAGGAGTGCTCAGATCGATACACAGGAGAGACAAAAAACAGACACTTCACCAGAACGGAGAGCCGGGTCATTAGGACAGGACTTCTGTATCTAAAGGACATGGGACACTCCTATAGGGATACAAATGAGATCCCTTCCTAGGGGGTTTAACCCTCAGTCACACCATGACCCGTGTGCCCATAAGGGCGACAGCCAAGGGAACAGCCCCACTAGAGATGAAGTAGCCAGGACTGGGAATACCTGGGACCCCGAGCCCCGCCCCTAAGGGGTCTTGTGGCCAGGATGGCAAGAGTGGGTCAGTAATTGCTGGACTTGTAGAAAAATAACACGTCACCACATTTTTTATTTGTTAGATCATGTTATCCAATCTGGCCTACAATTTGGACATGAATCAGTCCGGGGAAACCAAACCTGGACACGCTAATAGAGGGTCCAACAGTGGAAACTGTGGTCAAACTGGGATTAGAGCTCTCTTTTGATTGGTAGAACCTTTTATTGCTGGAATCGAGGCTGCACTGTGAACCCAGAGTGGAGCGTTTGGACTGGTGCCTTCTGCCCGTACTGATACGAGATGTGGTGGTTTTTGGTAGGACCCAAGGATGCGGGATAGACGGAATCCCACAACGTACAATAATAATAATAATAATAATAATAATAACGGGGAAATAATATAGAAAAACTAAAAGGGGATTAAGAGCGGAGTAAAAGGCTCCTGAACACAAAAAAAAAACCAAAAGGATAAAATGGCGCTGCTTGTGTTACGTCCCGACTGGGAGCAACGGACTGATCGCTAGGAGGTGCCAGAGCACCAACGGGACAAGCGTGCAGAGAGCACGATTTGGGACGTCTCCCAAGTGGCGAGGCACGGAGCTAGTCCGAATGCCAAAGGGCGAAGTTGAGCTCAGAAAGGCAAGCCGGGGCGTGTCTCATTACAAGCCGACTAGAGAGAGGCTCAAAAAAGCCCAAAAGGCACCAGGGGGCGAGCATGAGCTCTGGTGCACGTGTGGCGTGAGTAAGCCAAGCCGGGGGGTGTCCCATTTAGGACGAGCAGCCGGCAGGAGTGAGGCTTGTTTATTGCCGATGACGAGGACGGGACGGGAGACCCTCAAAGTGGCCCTAAAAATACTAAATTACCTCGGGGGTTTCCCCCGTACACTTCATCTGCACTAAAGCCCCCGGAACGTTACCACTAGACCACTACCACTAAAGGTGTGTGTAAGGGCGCGAGCGTGCCGGTGGTCGGGCGGGCGCACCGAATGAAGACGACCTGGTACCGAACAGCCAAAACCCAAACCTAAATATCAGGAGAAGCAGCTGTTAGGAATCAGGTCCTAATTTAGATACTGGATATAAACCACCTCACCAATAGCTCTGTAATGGGACCGACGAGGACGACCCAACGCTCCGGGGTGAAAGATAGGAACCCTGACAGGTACCCAGTACAAATGGGACTAAAATGGGTTTCCAGTCCTGCCCATATGTCCCATAGTAAGCAGTAAGGAACCCCCTGCCCTCAGGTGGAACCACTCACCTACGTCTGGACGTGAACTTAATAAATAAAGAGGCTAAACTTCCAGACTTCTTTAGACCACTTTATCTCCTCACACATTAAAATAAATCCCAGCTTTATCCGGGCTTCATCTTGTTTTGTTTTGTCTGCTTCGTTCTTTATCCGATCACGCCCGTGCAAAAACGATACGTTTATTGTTCTCCAGATTAGATACGTCTGGACGGATTCAGTCTCCAATTTATTTACCCTTCAAACTCAGAGCATCTTAAAGAAAACGGAAATGTAAGATTGAAATAATTCTCCTAAAAGGTACGTGTAAGAGAATGGGGGTAACCTCGGCGTTACTATGGTTACTGAAGATCAGATTACAGAGCAGTCCTGACATTTAACGTTCAACAATACGGCCTTTATTCGAAACTCCGTACCTCACAAGAAATAAACGTGACGTAAATCAGGATACAGAATTAGACCAAAATTAGGCAGTGGACTACCGAGCACAAGTTAGATCTGCCACTGATGGGCCCCTGAGTGATGGGCCCTTAAGCGAGGCCCTTAACCCAGAATGCCTGGAGTATGAGATCGTATCAGTTCAGATTATCTGATCTAATCTCAGTTTTACTTTCTTTACTTTTATTCTTAGTTTCTTTTCTAAATGATAAGAACTTACGTAACTTACTAATGTAACCAGAAACAGTTCAGTCAGCTTTCACACCAAACACACAGGAACCAGAACCAGAACCAGAACTCTGTAACAGCGTACAGTGGTTCAGGTTCCAAATGATAAACCACATGGGTTTGTTTCCCACCTGTGATTCATTAAAGAGTCATTTAAAATCAATTAACTGAATTAATTTTAAATATATGTATATATTTCCCAAAATCCTGCTTTAGCATTACGTCACAGTTAATGCAATGTTAAAATGTTATAAATAAAATGTTATAGAATCATGTTGTTATATTTTTAGAGTATAATATGTTTTTTCATTATATATTTTGTTCTTGTTGGTAAAATCGTTTGGGGTTAAAATATGAAAAACAGTTCTATTTTACTTTTTTTTATTAATTTTTATTCATAGTAAAAGGAAAACATAATCAATAATAATAATAATAATAATAATATTTGTGGAATGAAAAAGATTTTGAAACAGAATTGGGTTTGTTGATTTTATATATTTTTTAAAATAAGACGTTAAATCACTCTACTGAATCACTGAGACTAAATGACTCATGACTGAATCACTGGCACTAAATGACTCTTTACTGAATCACTAACACTAAAGGACTCTTTACTGAATCACTAACACTAAAGGACTCTTTACTGAATCACTAACACTAAATGACTCATGACTCAGATGGTAGTGAGAGAGGAATCCTGCCCCCTGCTGTTAGTTGAGTGCATTACTCTTTTTTTTTGGAGGTTATAAATAGCTCCACTGAAGTGCTTCTCAGCCTGTGACGTCACTGCCACTGCAACAGCCTTAATCAGTGGTTCCTGTTCACTGCAATTTGAGATCATCCTGCCCCTCCCTCCTTGCGCGGCGGCATGAAGATCTTTTGATATTCGATGAGGTGAAGAACAAAAACAAGGAAACAGAAAAACAAAAGCTAGAATTCTTTATTGGGATTTAAATCGATGGATTTGGGCTTTCTTTATTTAACACATAAAGCTGAGAAAGAACAACAATCAGGTTCAGTAATGTTGATTTTATTCATAAAGAACAGGAAACGGGGCGTAAACAAAACACAGTGCAGATTTAAATCAGATTTCCTTACCGATATCAAATTAAACTCGATTTCATTTCTTCTATAAAATAAAAAAAAAAACTGGCAAAAACATGATTTAAACAAACGATAGATAATTTGGGATAAATAACATCTCTTTAAAACACATCCTGTAATAATACTAGTGTGATCTTTGGTTTTTATTTCAGTTTTACCCTCTGTTTTATCCCTTTTGATGTTTTTTGATGTTTTTTTTAGACTGGATTTAAATTTCCATTAGTATTATTAGAATAAACTGTAGTATTTTATTATTATTTCATTTTATCGTTCCCAGATTTCCTAATTTTATCGTCTTTGTTTCATCTCGAAGGATTTTTAGGAATTCTCATTTAGGCTGTAAAATCCAAAAACAAACGATTTGAAAGAAAGTAGAGATTTGGAGACTTTATGCATATAATTTACATACCATAGATTTTTATCTTTATATTTAGGTAATATATAGGTAAATAGAAATTTGGAAATGATTTAATTAGGGAATTTAAAGCTTTTTTAGGGGACGTTTGTGTTTCCTTATGAAAAACGGGGAATATTTTAGGGGAGATTCTAATTTATTGGAGGATTTTTAGGCAGCCGGTTCCTGATGTTTAAGTTACTGAGCCAGGAGGGAGTAAAGAGGAACTTCCTGTTAGACCAGAGTACGAGTGTGTTACCATGACGACGATTAGACGACTGTTTTATGGTTTGTTAAAAGCTGGATTTTTAAACACTGCTTAATCCCAGCTCAATAAAACCCCAGTGGTATGACATGACCAGACAGCTTCCTCCAGACAGTGTGTGTGTGTGTGTGTGTGTGTGTGTGTGTGTGTGTGTGTGTGTGTGTGTGTGTGTCATATGAATATTTCCTGATCCCTAATTCCCCAAGTCGCTGATCGAGTCTGTTGGTATCATTTGTAATTTGTACTAACAGCAGTCCGGACCTGATCTCACTCCCTTAACAGTGTCCAGATCTTTTAGGACCTCTGTTGGTCTGGCAGCGTAACTACACCGAGGGCACCGTGCCAACTGTAACCTTTTAGCAGAATTCAGATGTGATTATTAATATTAGTACAGGGGTGATTATTAATATTAATACAGATGTGATTATTAATATCAGTACAGATGTGATTATTAATATTAGTACAGGGGTGATTATTAATATCAGTACAGATGTGATTATTAATATCAGTACAGGGGTGATTATTAATATTAATACAGATGTGATTATTAATATTAATACAGAAGTGATTATTAATATCAGTACAGATGTGATTATTAATATTAATACAGATGTGATTATTAATATGAGTACCGATGTGATTATTAATACAGATGTGATTATTAATACAGATGTGATTATTAATACAGATGTGATTATTAATATGTAATATGAATGTAATAAAATGTGTGGTTTCTGTGGTTTTGGATGATTCCATATCAGGTGAAACGTGAGCTTATTGTAGGGAATAATAAAAGCTGCTACACCCTTCTGCTTCTTTATTACAGAGCTCTAAGGAATGTGGTTCAACCAGTCTGAAAACCTTCAGCTATTTCTATTTATAAGCATATCGAGTTCTCTTTATCCGAGTGCTTCCCACAAAAATACCATTTATTTTAGAGATTACAACATTACATGTATGCTTTGTGCTCTTTTGTTACAGGTTTATTGCTTAGTATTATTATATATTTTATATCTAAAGCGGTTTAAATTGAGAAATGGGATATAAATAAACGATTATATAGAATAATACAGAATAGATTATAGAGAATTATATTTTATATAATATATTATATATTTTATAATATATTATAATATACAAATAACAAATCAAAAATAATTTATTAAATCCTGACAAAATCCACAATCATTATAATCATTTGATAATAATAGTAATCATGTCAATAACAATAATAACAATTATATAATAATAATTCTAATAATTGGTATTATTATTGATGTTATTATTACTAAAATAATAATAATGACAATAATTATAATTTTTGTTATTATTATTATTATTAATATTATTATTATTATTTTTTTTTTTTTACTAATTATTATTTTTATTACCACTACTATTTTCATTAAATTATTATTTTATTATTATTATTATTATTATTATTATTATGGTTTTTATTATTATTATTATTATTTCTATTATTATTATTAAAAGAAGAAGTAGAAGAAGAACATAATAATAACAATAGTAGCAGTAATATCAATAATAATACACATAATAATTTAATTATAATTAATGATTATTATTACTATTATTAATGTTTATTAATAATTAATAATAGTAATCATAGTAAGAAGAAGAAAAATTCTGTATTGTGTTGCTTCTGTGAAAAAGAAAAGAAAAAAGGAGCCAAAATGAAGAAAAAATGATTAAAAAAAGGAAAAAAAAAGTTATATTTTATTCTGCATAATGTAATCCAGATTTAATCTTGTGTTTTTATATCCAGATAATAAATAATATTAGTTATTTAATGAATAACTTGTTATTTTTTTATCCGTACTCAGATTAACATTTATGTTCTTATAACTCATACGGTCTTATAATCCAAGCCATGGTTTAAGGGCCTCACTCAGGGACCCAATAGTGGGATTTGAACCCTGGCCCTTCTGGTACATGGTCCAGTACTTTAACCACTAGGCTACCACAGTCCCCTACATATAATATTTTGGGCTTTGTTACCAGAGACAGAACACAATCTGATAAAAGTCTGAATAGAGACACACGATTGGATTGAAAATGTCCGGACATTTGTGGGGTCATGTGGGGTCCGGACCTCTTTTTATAGGGATGTGTTTGGTAACAGAGAGCTGAGTATTAGTTCTGGGTGAATAGTTTGAAGGCCAGGTAACCCTCCACACCCCGAGTATTGTAGAGCGTTTGAATCTAATAATAGGCAGCATGTCAGTGTGTGTTTAATCACAATGGTGGATCAGGGTGGAGTGAGACAGCACTCTTTGTTCTTCATCAATGTGACGCCAAGACATTAATAACAGGGTGAGAAGCTCCGGCTCTGAGTAACACCACTAACATCTCCGTTTATTTATCAAACAAACGCCTCGGCATGTGCACTTAAAGGTTGGTTAAAGGTAAAACATCACAACATACATCCTGTTCACCGAGACGTTTAACATCAGCGACAAGAAGGTCATGACTGCAACGGTTCCAACCATCAGCGAATCCCACACGCACAGGGCGGGGCGGGGCGGGGCGGGGTGGGGCGGGGCTTACCCCCACAAGCTTCTTAAATATCCCCGTATTTTTCCTGGTCGTGTTTGATTTTAGGAGCAGACAAAGTGGGCCCCCTGAGGGGAACCCAGAACCCACGTTCTCCAAACACAAGTTCTCTTACTCAAGTGTTACCAGACTTATTGGACTAATTCCAACATTTCTCCTCTGTGGCACGGTGCTGGCCTGGTGGTTAAGGTACTGGAGCATGGTCCAGAAGGTCCAGGGTTCAAATCCCATCTCTGATACCATTGGGTCCCTGAGCACGGCCCTTAACCTCCAATAGCTTAGATTTCACTCTTGAGAAATAACCTAAATGTAAATTTAAACCGCTCAAGCAGGTCAGGAGTCATTTGGGGTCTTTTACAGTCTCCTAGAGTCTTTTTGAGTCGTCTTTTTAAGTTGTCTTTCTGAGTCTTTTTTAAACTTTTAGAGTTTTTTAGAGTTTTTTTAGAGTGGTTTTGAGTCTTTTTTAGTCTTTTTGAGTCTTTTAGAAGTTGTTTTTGTCTTTTTGAGTCTTTTAGGGGTTCTTTTAGAGTTTTTTTGAGTCTTTTAAAGTCTGAGTCTTTTTGAGTCGTCCTTTTTAGTCTTAGAGTCTGTTTGAGTCGCCTTTTTAAGTTGTATTTTTGAGTGTTTTAGAGTCTTTTTGAGTCTTTTAAAGTCTGTTTGAGTCTTTGAGTCTTTTTGAGTCTTTTTCAGTCTTTTTGAGTCGTCTTTATAAGTCTTTTTGAATCTTTTCGAGTTTTTTTTGTATTTTGGAGTCGCTGTCGTTCCAGGTCTGCTCAGTTTGGAATCAGAACTGGATATTAGAAGATGATAAAGTAAAATGATCAAGCCACTCCGTTTTGAATCAGTGTGAATCGTTTGTGATATTAAAAGTACCTCCTGAAATGACGAGACTACATTTATTTGTTTGTATCGTGTTCTTGTATTTATTATGTTATTTAATAAACGTTTTTTTCTAAAGTTTATACTGAGTAGTGAGATGTAATGTTATATACCAGCAAGAAAATCGAGATTAACGCAAAGAAATATCATTACACACGGAACAAAGCTTCAGATCATGTTCTAACTCAACACTGATTCTCAGGGCTGACCTGGACCTCGACCTGAACCCGGACTTGGACCTGAACCCGGACTTGTATATGGACTTGGACTTGGACCTGGACCTGAACCTGGACCTGAACCTGTATTTGGACCTGAATAAAGATATGGACTTGGACCTGAACCTGGACTTGGACCTGAACCTGAACCTGGATATGGACTTCGGCTTGGACCTGGACCTGGAACTGAACCAGTACCTCAACCTAAACCTGGACCTGAACCTGTATCTGGACTTGGACCTGGACTTGGACCTGGACTTGGACCTGGACTTGGACCTGGACCCGTTCTCTGATTGCTGTATCATCCTGCAGCATAAGCGTGTTAAGACAGAGCAGCATTCAGGTCGGTCCTGTTCCTCAGCCGAGGTTTGAGGCACTGATTTGAAATGACAGCATGCCCATTGTGGGGCGAGATCATGCTACACAATGACGTGGGCGTGGCCTCGAGAGAAGCCGCACGATTCCCACTTTAAATCACCAACCGACAGGCAGCAACAGAGCTCCGAACTGACGCACATGTGTTTTGTTCTGAGGGCGTGATGAGTTCAGGAGCTTTCTTTGTTTACAGTGACTTACGGGACTGCACTGGAACATCGTTATATAACCGCCGGAACTCACAGGGCACAAGTCGACCCAAGACAGGGCGCCAGTCCTGAACCCAAACCCTCAGGACCTGCTGGGGGGACCAGAGGACTTTTTTTTTTTTAAATGCAAATCCGGATCCATGTTCAGTGATCTGATTTGCTATTCAAAGGCTCGATACAATTTTTAATTGCCGATACCGATACCGATACCGATACTTACACTGTCCAAACTGTAGTCAAGCATAACCGTGATAGGAAAGATATCGGATTAAACTGTTTTTCCTCCCGATCCGATTTACAATAAAGTGATTTTGCTACATATATATCGGATCGGTCCAGCCCTAATGAACGTGAAGACAAACAGAGCTGTTTTGGGGAGAAACCTAATATATTGCAGTTTATTTAGGACAATATTCGAATAAAACAAACATGTTGAGTCCTAAAGGCGGCGGTCTGACAGTCTGTAGCAGGAAAGGTTTTAGGGCGTGGTTTGTGTGTCACTCCTAATCAAATTTACCGTACAATGATTTGTACCGACTTGTCATTATTTATTTCAATAGCGAGATTAATCTGTGTGGTGGAACAAGAAAAGCCAGTAAACATGGTCCTCTGGGTGCTTTTCTTTTCCTTAGTTAGAGTTCCAGATGGAAGTGTTGGAATGCCGCTGTAAAACTCTGACTCAGAGGCAGACTCAGAACCCTATAAAAAGGCCCTCAGAGGCTACCTTTTTTGGTGTGACATTTTTTCCCCAGCGATTTTGAGAATCGGGTGTATTGGACCGAGAGAAGCGGGTCGTTAAATGGTCGTTCAAATGAAATGCCTCCATCTGGGCCTCCATTCTGACCTCTGCTTGGGACAGCGGTTCCCTTAAGGGGGCACACACAGGGTGAACAGCCCAGACAGACCCTTAGTAAAGCATGAGCAGCTCCCACAGATTGGTTATCCACCACCCAGACACCTTCACTACACACCCGGACCGCTGCTTTTGTGCCGGACCACTTCCAGAAGCTTCGCAGAAGCTCCCATGCCCCTGAAAGCCAGCCACGGCCTCCTGCCGATCGCAGTGGTGTTGTGATTGGACCGGAAACAGGGTCTGATTGCGATCCAACGAGGATTGGGTTAAAGCATGGAGGCGGTGGAGCGACACACTGCCCCTCCTGCTCATGGGATGACCTGGGGAGCCATCGCATGCAGTCGCTCACCCCTAGTGGTGATACGAGGGGCACCAACAACTAACAACTCCCATGGCACGACTTCCAGTTGACCTCCTCCAGACTGGATCAGGTCCCGGATCGATCACCAGTCAAGATATGGTCCAGGGGCACTTGTTTCCAGGCTAGAGACGACCAAACAGGGGAACTAGAGCCTCCTTTTGGACTGATTGGACAGTTTTCCATATAAAGATTGATTAATAATTCCAAACCTCCTCCTTGGTGAGATATTTATGAACTTATAAGATGCTTTAAAGAAGATTGAGGAAGCTCTTTGGGATCTTTGAGTCATAGGTTAGATCGGCCGACCTGTTGCTTTGAACCTGAATCCAAAACTCAGCGGCTGTTCCATCACTAAAGCAGCCATTCAGCCTTGTTTTTGTTTGTCGTGTGGCAAAACTCGGTGGCGTTTTCATCGTCGCCCAGTATGTAACGGTGGTAATTATGGTCTGTTTTTGTGATGATGGTTATTATCACAACAAGCCGGCGCTGAAATAATGCGGTAAACCACGAGCGACAGGTTCCGGCGTGTTTAACATGATATCACTGAGCTCCGAACGGGATCAGCCAACTTTCCACTCTAAATCTTTTGTTAAATAACGATTTCATTGCTTTTGTAATTAGCTTTCACAATTACTGTAATATACTAAATAAGGAGCATTATAAAAATCCCCAGGGCCGCGACTCAAAGCTCTAAATGGAGGTTATTAGAACCCGATTAAACGCGCAATTTTTAAATATTATGCTTGGTCATTTATTTCCCGAGGAAAACGATCCAGTTTCTGTGAGGGTCCTCTGGGAGTAACAGGAATTTATGGATCTGATCTTCATAACTCACGTTTGTGGAAGTGTATCGTGCTGGTAGGATCATCCGAGACTTCTGATGAGCTCAGAGAAAGAGGTTACAAAACCATCTCTAAAGAATTTGGACTCCACCAGTCCATGGTAAGACAGATTTAGGATCAGTGTTACCCTCCTCAGGATTGGTCAATCAACAAAGATCAATCCAAGGTCACAGGGGAACCCAGGGGAACTTCTAAGCAACTAAAGTCCTCTCATACATTAGGTAATGTTATCGTCCATCAGGAGAACGTCGAACAACGATGGTATGGAGGGCAGGGTTACGAGGAGAACGCTACCACTCTCCAAAAAGAACACTCTGTGGGGTGAAAGAGAACGGGACTGGGGCGGCTTAGTGGTTACTGGACTGGGGAGCAGACGGTCTAGGGTTCGAATCCCATATCTGCCAGTCTGAGGATAAGGGTGAGGGGGGTAGATACCTAGATGTGTGTTTGGGGGGTGAGGGGTATGTTCTCTGGACTAACCAGAAGGTTGCAGAAGCATTTTATGGAAGAATGAGTCCAAAAAAACATTCATGACAGCATAATCTGTGAAACCTGGTGGTGGTAGTATCATGGCTTAGCGTCACTGATGGAACCATTCCTTCTGGATTACAGCAGCGAATCTCAGGAGAACGTGGGAACGTCACGCAGCGAGAGAACGACCCTAATCACACAAACAACGGTTACAGGAGAATAAAGGTCATGTTTTCTAATGACCCAAGCCAAAGTCCGGACCTTAATCCAATAGAAATGCTGTGTTACAGTTAGAGAGATTTCATATCGGATCGTTTTCCTCCTTTAATAAATTAAAGATCAAGTACAATATTTTTATCTTATGGGTTTAGTTGGGTTTTATTGATCTACCTTAAGGTGTGTGTGTGTGTGTGTGTGAGTGTGTGTGTGTGTGTGTGTTTAGTGGTAACTCATGACATCATTTGGTCACTACAGTGTGTAATTAAGTAAACCCACAGTTCATGATGTCAGAGTTTGCATATTGTATATATATATGTGTGTGTGTGTCTGTGTGTGATTGTGTGATTGTGTGTTTGTGTGTGTTCGTTCCAGTGTTGGTGGAATCAGGATCAGAGGAGCAGCATTCCCACGGTGCAGAATTTATCCTTTTATTAAATCATATATTACAGTATCTTTAGAGCTTTAATAATGTGTGTGTGTGTGTGTGTGTGTGTGTGTGTGTGTGTGTGTGATACAGAGCATCATGATCTGTTTATGGTGGATCCTCTTTAAAACGTTCTTTATCCTGGTAAGATCTCCAGACGTTTAAACTCTTCCAGCTCTGAGTTTGTTTCAGTCGTGTTTTTGTTACTTTTTGTTGTTGTTATTTAACTTCGTTAAATTGTTTCAATCGTTAGAATCTTTACGCTTTAATTAGTGCCTCGTACCTCGTCTGATTGATTTCGATTTTAAGACCGAGGTGTTATTCGTTTGTTAAACCCCAAAACACACCTCCAGCCATCAAACCCAGTGGTCCCAGAGTCCGCCCAGGGGTCCAGTGATGGGGTTCTTTAAACCACGGCTCGGTGGTCCAGTCGCTGCTCCAAAGAAACTTCAGTCTGACTCGTTCTGATCTGATTTCATGATGTTGAGGATCAATAATTTGTTAAATGTTTTCCTCGTTTTGTTCAGGTACGAGCCGGAGCTTTATCAGGGAGTGCAGAGGTAAGGGTTTTTATTATTATTATTATTATTATTATTATTATTATTACTATTATTATTATTATTATTATTGTTATTATTATTATTACTATTATTATTATTATTATTATTATTATTATTATTATTATTATTATTATTACTATTATTATTATTATTGTTATTATTATTATTACTATTATTATTATTATTATTATTATTATTATTATTATTACTATTATTATTATTATTATTATT
>JAVSBV010146805.1:0-15685 GCA_033117975.1 Parotocinclus spilosoma | reverse complement strand
CTCTCCCTCTCTCTCTCACTCCCTCTTTCTCTCTCTCTCTCTCTCTCTCTCTCTCTCTCTCGCTCTCTCACTCCCTCTCTCTCTCTCTCTCTCTCTCTCTCTCACTCCCATTCTCTCACTCCCTCTCACTCACTCCCTCTCTCTTCCTCTCTCTCTCTTCCTCTCTCTCTCTCTCTCTCTCTCTCTCTCTGTCTCTCGCTCTCTTGCTCTCTCGCTCTCTGTCTCTCTCTCTCTCTCTCACTCCCATTCTCTCACTCCCTCTCTCTTCCTCTCTCTCTCTTCCTCTCTCTCTCACTCCCTCTCTCTCTCACTCCCTCTCTCTCTCACTCCCTCTTTCTCTCTCTCTCTCTCTCTCTCTCTCTCTCTCTCTCTCTTTCTCGTCCTCTTTTACTCTCGCTTCTCTCCCTATCAAAAACCTTTACATTCATTTATGTTTGAACTTACATACGTAGTCTATCGATATAGATAGAATCATACTCATAGAAATGATTGCAGCAAAACTCAGTATGCAGTTCTGTCTCAGGCAGATGTATAAATGATTACAGGTGTGGTCTAATTATACACCGTTTCTTGCCGCAGCAGGGTGAAATAATGCCCCCCCTACTGCCCTTCAAAGGCCAAGTAGCCTCAAAGCCTACTTTTGGGTAGTATACCTCTTTGTGAGAGAGCATTGACTGCTAGCAGCTCCCACAGTTTCAACATCCACCATCCAGACATGCGTCTTGTCTCTGCCTGAATCATATCCAGGTGCTTAAACCACTCAATAAGTGTCCTGCCTCTGGCAGCTAGCTATCAATTTTATTTGCAATGGTGTCATGAATGTGAAACTTGTGCTGATATGGCCTGGAACCGTATCGTTTTTAGCGATCAGTTCATGTTCTGTCTGGGATCTAATGGTCAGGTTCGAGTATGGAGGTCTCATGGTGGACGTTCAATACTGTCTTTGCTGTGGAGCAACACACTGCCCCAAATGTGAGCCAGACCCTGTGTGCCTCCAATATCCAACCATATTTCATATTTTATGCAGGCTGGAGAAGGATAAAAAAGATAAAACGATTCTCCTTGCAGTTATACAGTTTTTCCCAATGAGTTAATACTTTCACTCTAATATTGTAATTACTTAAATATATCATTGTTGCATTTACATATCTAAAGATTCAGTCTATTTAAGTCGATTATTGAGTCAGTGAGTGTGTATATATGGAGATTGCTGCACTAGGATAGCCATAAAAGTTATGCAATCCACACATGATTTGTGTTCAGCAGAGCGAATTGTGGGAATGTACATGCGTATGTGCAGGTTGATCCTGACTAGGCATCGGCTCGCTCAGTGATGCTGACTAGGATAAGCGGATGAATGAATGAATGAATGAGTGTTAACCATGTCCAGATGTTTTTTGACTTCTCTGACCTCAAACATATCTTTAATAGACAGTCAAACAGTGGAAATGCATCATGAATCAGTATTTTTGGAAGAAATGGATGCTGTGTTCAGGACCAAAAAAAGAAAATTACCAACCAGATTTTTAGCATCAACAAATCCAAAAACCAGGGTATGCCATGGTAGGGGGTTGTGTAAGTGCCCTTAGCAGAGGTCATTTACGGTTCTGTGATGGCAGCATTAATGCAGAAAAGTACATTGAGATTTTAGAAAAACTTATGTTGCCTTTAATCTTTTCCATTTTGCATGCAAAACAAGCCAAAAAAATGTATATGTAAATCTGTTTTAATTGTGCCCCCCCCCTCAAGTGTTGCAAGCCTGAAATGCAGTGTGTAATGTAAATCAAATGACATTGAAAAAGAAAAAGACATGAAACAATAAAAGTCAAAACAAATGTAAAAAAAAAACATTGTAAAAAACATTTCATCTGCTGTTTCCATACCGTCCCAACTCTAAATGTATAGCACAAAATCCACTGTGTGAGGTTTTTGTTTGTGGGCTACTCTACATGAGTTTACAGGAGGAAGTATAGCAGCAGTGAAGAGGGTTGAGTGGAGTTCACGGGCATTTCTCCAGCACTTATGGCTGAATGAGCATCAAAAGGGCAGACTGACACTCTCCTGCTTTTCCTACGTGTGAAAGTGAGGTCAGGCTGAAGCGCAAAACATGAAGCATTACTGTAGACACGCTACTGGAGCAAAGTCACAACACACAAGTGTAGCATTAAACCACATCTGAGTCGATGCAGCTTAATAATGCTGACAGGCCTGCATTCCGGCCATGCTGAGCCATTTTAGGATCCTCGCCTAGCCTCATACGCACACAGTAAAAGAACAACGCTTTGAGACTGGCCTGGTGAGAAGTTAAATCAGAAAACACACTACGCTGTCACTATCGGTCTACGGCGAAAGCAAAGAAAACAGGACCGAAAGGTGAAACGGCAACGAAAGGTGAGAGATGCAATCTGCACAGCAACCCTTTGGTCGCTTATCATTAAAACACAGTTTCTGCAGCTTCTTGTTATGTAAACCATGGCCACAAACACAACAAGGGAAGGACCTGCTCCAACCGAGAGGACTCTCTGATTTTAATTGGCCTTTTTTTTGTTTTCCATCAGTCCCAGCTGAGCCGTTATTTATGAGCTTGATCTTTCGCCGTCGCTGCAAGCTAACAAGGCTACATGGCAAAAACCTGGCTGTAATGAACACCTCTATGTTTGAAAAGCCCAGTTTGACTTCAGCCTGCATGCAGAATACCTACCAACTCACTGCTGCTAGCTAAATCCAGTGCTGGCCTTGAATGCATATTTATTTGCCGGTGCGAGAGGCCGGGTTTAGCATACGCACATAATTGGTACAATCCGATAGTAGCACTGCGAGCAACCAGATCTCTGCGGAAATACCTGTGAAAATTTCGAACCGGGCCAAGTGGCAGCAACTGAATTAGCATATGCAAAGCAAAAGCCTGAATAGACAATCATGTAGACTATTTCCACCATATTTTGTTATTAGGCACGTTTGACCTTGGCGTGGGCTGAGCTCTGGAAACAGATTCCTGAATAAAAGATGTACAAACGTAAACATGCCTGAACAGATACAAACAGCACACCCACTTACTAGCTTCATAGCACTCGCTCTTCCAATAAGCATGCCCAGTTCTGGCTAATTTCAATTTAAAACCCATGCTGGAGAGGCATGGGTGAGTCACACTCATTTTTTTGGTATCTGCCTAATTATCATATTGTGCCTCATAGCATGGTATATGCAAACAACAAAAGTTTGGACACCCCTGGTGAAATTATGTGAGAAATATGTAAATTTTAGTGAGACTTGCTTGTAGTTTGGTTGTCATGGTCCAGAAATAAAGCAGAACATTAATCATTATAGTTTTTAGCTCTGGTTGCTATAAACCAACCAATCTAAAGAACACTAAGCATTTATTGTGGTAGTTTTAACACTAAACTAGTATGTAAACCAAAACCATGTGAATAAATTTGTATATCGGTTGGACTTGAGCTTTTATGATGTCTTGCAACCAAACTTTCATAACTTGAATGATTTTGACAGCTGAAAACAAAATACTGACATGTTTTAATCATGTAAACAAACCTGTTTTCACTAACTTAAGCTCGATGAGATTTGTCTCTATTAAAATTCTGAGTGGGGCATGCCACATGAAGGTCAGTGATACGTGTATGGAACCCTATGATGGACTGGTGCTCTAGCTAAGGTGCATCTCTGCCTGAACCCAGTAAATTATGGGTTAGACTAAAGAATTCCATCATGACCATGATAGGTTGGGTTAATAGGACATGCTTTCAATTTATGCATTGGCCAAACACACAGTGGGACAATTTATAGACCCCAATTAACCTAAATCATGTCTTTGGAATGTGGGAGGACACTGGATTACCTGGAACAAAACCTATACAGACACAGAAGAACATGCAAACTACAAAAAGTCCAGGTTTAGGATCGAACCAGGGTTCTCTGGGGTTGCCACTTTACCAGTGAACCTCCCTAAATATAGCATAGTGCCAATTTAAGGAAGATTAATGCAGGGTTTCAGTTTCATCCTGGCATTTTGGCAATTTAGGGACTCTTATTGCTTAGCAATATTTAATTTAATTTGCGTTTCTCTCAACTTGGCGAATTAGTCCTTATCTTGCAATGCAACTCAGGACTTAAAGTACAGAGGAAACAGAAGTCAAGTTGTATCTACAGAATCAATATCAGATAGCTGAATTCCTAAGACAGTGTTTGTGTGGGTGTTGCACAGGGACCAGGGATCGATCTTTCAGATTTTGTGTGGGTTGCGTTCAGGTAGTTTTCTTTCACGTCCAAAAAGATGGGTGAATGTTTACAAATAATACTGTAAATGAACAAGGAATGCATGCATGTAGTATCTATAGCCCTGTCATGTGACCACAGACCCAGTGTCATGAAACAAGGAGCATCTCAGTGGTGCTCATAGATACACATATTTATATTTGCATATTCATTTATACATATGTATGAATAAACAAAGGCACCAGGACTTGGGGAACTTCGGGAACTAATTTAGACTTTTATGACGACAGCAACCGAGATACGAATGAGGGAAGCTCAGGACTGTTAACCGGTGAGGTGAGGTCTGTTAAGGTGTTTATCAACCACATTAAATTCTGTGAAACAGGCCATTGACCGAAACGGACATTGACTAAACATTACCATAGTGACATATTTAATGCTGCTGTAATGTAAGAGTATTTCTATGAGAAATTTGCATAAAAAAACAATATGCAAATGCAACAGCGATAAAGCTGAAAACAAAACCTAAATTGTTCCCACACGTCAAACCTTTTTTAATTTATGGAAAAGCATAATAGATACAGAAAATACAGCAATGTATAATTATGCCCCTGTGTAGTGGAAAGCCTTAACGTTAAGAACATTTTATGTTGGACCTGATACTTCAGTTTTAAGGCAGTTAATTCATATAATTGATATAATTATATAATGAAAATATAATTGATAGAAAATATTCCAGTTAGTTAGGTTAATTGGTGTTTTTTAAATTGGGGTTGTTCCTTCCCTTGCACCCAGAGTTACCGGGTGGGCTCCGTGTGGATTAAGTGGAAGATAATGGATGGATAGATATATAAAAAATAAATGAATAAAGTAAGATTCAAAGAAGGTACAAAACAAGAGTTTAATTTGAAACACAGACCACATAAAGAGAGTAAATCAGGCAGGATATATGGCAGACGATTACGGTCACAATCAGACCAGACATAGCAGTTTGATCCCAGTTAGCATTTATTAAAATACTATAAAGCATATATAACATACTGAATGAGGAGGGTCATATATGGATCATATACTCTACAGACAGGTTATGTGTGAACGAGAAAGTTTCCTAAATCACTTTATTATATGCCACAATTGAGCAAGTGTGTATGGGTGGATTTTCAGTAACAAACGACCCCCACTCCCCCCCGATCCTCCACGGCTGGTCGAGTTCATTGTTGTATTATCCTGCAATGTGCTGTGTGACAGCAAGTGAACCTGGTGAATATTTAATGGCACACCCACATCATTCCTACAACATGCTACAGAAAAATCTACAAATCGCAGACATAAAATGGAATGCAGTTTGCAATATAGCAGCAGGTCTCTCAAAGCTTTCATGTTACCCCTGAGCTGGCATTTCTGTGTCAATACATCAAGGCAAAGTATCTTTTTTAAGCACACAGCATAGTATGAAGAAAGGTCCAAAGCTTGGTAACCTTTGTACACACATACTTTGCAAAGTCTTACCAAGCATTACCAAAGTATTTGGTATATTTTCCAATTTATATTATCTTTATTTTTTTAAGTTTCCGTGACCACTGCACACACCGTACTTCTAGAATTACAGATGATAGTCCATCTGTTTCTCTACATACATTGTTAATCCCCTTTACTATATTCTCTAATGGTCAGGAGCCCCACAGGACCCCCATTTTATACTCCCATACTACCACAACACAATGTCAGGTGCTATATTCTCCAGGAATGAGGGACATACAAAATGTGTTGTTTCAGAGACTTTTGTATGCTGATCAATAATACAGTATGTGCGTATCGAGATGTGCTCTCTTGTTTCACCCTATTTCCAAATTATTTCTTCCTTCTCTCACTTCAGCTTGAGGTCATGTCTCTTTTCTGTCTGTGACCCCTCTGCTTGCACTCGAATGCCCCCGAAAGAGTTCTCTTCGTTTCTCGTACCCCTTTTATATAACGTTGCTAGTGCTGGAGGCAATACATTTTCCAGGAACAAGCTGGATTTTTTGGAATACTCCATCTTTTCACAAGTGTAACAGACATTGTTTAATGTGAGACTTTTGAAAAATGCAATAGTATAATGATTTACTATAACACTTGTCATTTACTGGTATTTTATATGAAATTATTGGGGTTTGCCTTCAGATCTAACCTATTACTAAGTAACCTTATCCCACTTTTCACTGGCAGATTCAGGTAGGGTTCTTTCTGACATTGCCCCGTGGTCAAAGCAGTACACTATTCTAATCACTTGTCTGTCTCAGGTAACTTGTAAACATTTTTACCATTGACCATTTCCTTCATGTTTGCACTGTTGAGCATTTCCTCCATGTGCCCTTTCAATACTCTTTGACGCCAGTGCTGGAGGCAGTATGTCTTACAGGAGCTAGTGAGTGTTTATTGTTTTTTTTTTTTTAGATTGATTCATTTCCACCGGTGTAGGAAACATTATGTAGCATCACAATTATAACCAAAGAAAGACTTCAATTCACTTAGAATGAATTAGATGAAGCAAGAAAACTTTACATTCGTTTTACTATTAAATATAATTCAGTAGTTCAGGATTCTGAACGGTGGACATACCAGCATCATTTAAAGGCCACTTTGATTTATTAAGTTGTTTTTCTTTTTATAGCCCCTCTGTGTACTTCTTATTGCCCCTGCCAACATAGCTTTAAATGTAAAAAATAAATATTTGTAAAAGTAAAAACGAATAGCGACAACAGAACCTTCCCTAGTTGGTATTAGTAAAAGTATCTGATGATTTAAAGGTCCCTTGCTTCTTTAGATTGGTTGTTTCTTCCTCAGATGACTTTATAAAGTTGACTGTATTAGTAACTCTATCCTCAAGTTTTTATATTCAGATTCTTTTTATTTGAATTATTAATAAGTGAATTTAATTCTTACATATATCATCTAGGCTACCGAGGAGGTTGTGTCTTTTTTTGTGTCATGGTTCTCTTAAGGTTTCTTCCTTGTAACATTTAGGTCGTTTTTTTCCTTGCCATTGTCAACCTAGGCTTATTCGTTTAGGGTCTGGGAGAAAGTACTTTGTACATCCCTCAAACATCACAAACTCTCCACCATTGTGCACTGTGATGGACAGGTTTTTTAGTCATCCTTCTATTAATGCCAACCTCCACCTTGAGTGTTTGTTGTCTAAATGCTCAAATTCCCTTTCATCTGACCATAGAACATAGTTCCAGCCAAGGTCCCAGTATCATTTATCAATCTCACTTGTGATTAGATGACAGGTAAAGGTAAAGCCTTTTCTTGGCAAGACTTCCCAATAATCATACGGCATAAAGGCAGTGCCTCATAGTAGTTTTGGAGACTTTGTGAAGTATTTCTTTTTTGTCTCTCGTACTCACCTCCTCACTCTGCATAGGGGCAAAATATACTTGGATTTTAGTCCAGCCCAGTTTGTCACGGTTCCAGTTGACTGACATTTTCAGGTCAGTAGCTATTTTTATAGACATTACCTGACTTATGAGGGTCTACACGCTTTTTCGTCTTATTTGAATTGTTTTTACTATTTTGAACAAAATAATTGGACCTCTATATCACGCCATAAATGCACAAATGAAAAAAGAGAAGCAATTGATTCCTAGACAGTCTGATCAACAGGAAAACACTATTTGGACCCATTTTGACTAAGCTTTGGTGCCTGTATCAAGACAACTTTGTCAGCAAAGCCCAGCTAAAGGAAGAAAATGGAAAATTGTAAGAATACATGGATTTAGTGCCATTTTGTGTTTTTCTTGTCTTAATAGGTTGCCAGACAGACACAAAAGCTATATGTATGGTTTCCATTTCCCTCCGCTGTCATCTTAATAATTATTTTGATTTATTTATGCCTGATTAGTCCATTTTCTTCTACTTTGACAAAATGGGTGATCTTGCAGTCCAGTATTTTATGCTAGAGAATTACCTCGATCACAATAGTGAGCAGATGGCATGGTATTAGCATAATGTGCTATCAGTTTAGATATCACATTACTCTGCATTAATCTATGATTATGCTATCTGCACATATCATATTTGCTCTTGGCTTGTCCTATTAAATATTCAGTTTTACTTGGATTACGACATTCGATTTTCATTTAAATCTGAATCATTCAGACAGGAAAGCTATTAGCAGTGTATGTATCCGTCCATTTGGCCCAATTTAGACAAAAAAGAGAGATTAGTGGTAACATACTTGTGCTAGCATTCACCTTTATTAATCCTGGATGTGCACAGTCACGAGACGAGCCACAGAGGGTACGATGAGATATTCTTGCAAACTGTGTGTAAGATTTATTAATAGAAAGCATGTAGCTTCCTATTTAAGATTAATAGATCATTTCATGGCTCAACACTAAAAATTGTTTATACTGCCTGAAGGAGAGCAAAGAACATCAACTTCTGTTTGCGCTGAAGATAAAGTAACAGTCATCATATTCTAGGATATTTGCTTTAGTTCATAAGGCTTTGGCACAGAGAATTTTGCAACGCTAGTTTTAATGACTAAAAATGATGTAATTGATAAAATGGGTGAAAAGAGCGTACAAAATAGTAGGGGTAGAATAGGAAAAATGGCACTAAAGTTAAAGAAGCAAGAAACCAATCCAATCAAATTACATCTACTTACGATCAAGTCTTAAAAAGTATAACAAATTAGAAAAGGAAAGCAAATCTGTCATTTAACTCCAGACATTACGGTCATACACAGGTGGCCACCTCAACTACTTTACAGGTCATGTGCTCGCTTACTCACTTTTAGACGTTCTAATTCAATTGATGTGTTTAGGGACTTTTTTGTGTAAGTTACTCATGTTTGTGTGGATGACTTTCTGCTACTTATTGGTATCAAGCTATAAATTGCATACGTGTATGTACCTGCCCTATTTTAAGTAGTACTCTTTTGTTTGTTCCCCCACTACCTGTACACTGTTAATAATGCACTTTTTGTATCAGGTCCATTACATTGTACTGTTAAGCGTCATGGCTTTTCCTGAGACAGGATCGTATCAGTACAATACTGTGTTTTCTGTAATTACTGTGAATTTCCATACTTTAAATGCGTTAATGTGTGGATGTTGTGTAGATGGTAGTGGTCCTCTTGTCTTTTCCAGTGGTATTTCTGACGCATCATATTCTCACGATAATAGTCTTTATATTTACATTACAGTATCCTAAAAGGACTATGTTACAATGGAATATTACAACCATCAAATAATTCAATCAGGTTCCTATTTCACAGAATGCAATGTGGGAAACAAGAACAAAATGTTCAAAAATGAAGACACTGAAAAACACTGTCAACCAGGGCAACCCTATATATTATTGGCATGAAGACAAAATACTAATACAATATATGAATGAATGAATAAACAAACAATAACAACACCAAAGAAAAAATATATAAAGTTCAAATGCCTTAAATTATAAATTATTCATGTAAATGTAATCACCTCATTTCAGTAAAGGTAATAGATAAGAATCTAAATGATGCACTTTTAAAAATGATTACAGATATAATTAAATATGAAAATAAATAAATAAGACATTGCACTTCCATATTGAGATCTGGTTGCATGCATGATGAAACAGTAACAGGTGTAAATACTATAACAAGATAATTTGCTATTGACATTTAGACAGCCTGCAATTCGTACGGAAATTATTATTTTTTGCTTTTTTCCCCCTCTGTGATTATCAACTAAAATAAATGGGCTCTAAACTGTGCTTAAAAGAAGGTACAAGGATAAAAAAGCCTCAGAAGTTAACAAAATATGGGTTTCATTTTTAATTCGCTTTTCTCTCACATTTCATTTATAAAATGATTTTGGATTTTTTTTTAAGAACAAAGAGCCTAAAATGGGAGAGGCAAACCGTTTTTAGAGATAACACACATTTTGTCCTTTGGCACAATAGGGTACTTGTGGGCTAATGGAAAAGTAAACAGCAATAAAGAAAAGTGATTGAAAGGGCAGCTCGATAAAACCCTCGCCAAGCCCCCCAAAACCTTTCCCGCTTTGCACACTCATAAAAAGAGAAAACTTTCCTATGCACTAATCCTAAGTGAGGTAAGCAATTTCAATAGGTAATAATGACACAGGAGCCAGTCAGAATAATTCAAGTGTTTGTAAAGTTTAGCTACAAAAATCTACAGCCCATATTTGAACTTCTTATCTTCCAAATTCCTGCTGGAACATACCCGGTATTTCAGGATTTTCACTTTTGATGCTCTAGGGTTAATTAGATAGCCTTATCCAATACAAAAATAACACTCAAGCAGGAGAACCAATCAAAAAGTCCCCTAGGTACCTTCTGTTCTGAGCTTATGTATCCAGCTCATGAGCATCCAACACCTGACCTAGTTTAAATCTACATATTTTTACAACATCCTACAATTATTTGTATTTTGTGAAATGCTTTAATTGTAAAAAAAAGTTATTCCTGTAGTACATTACCTAAATGTTATCTAATGCGTATGATTATAGAAACAATTTCAATATACATAAGCTAAATAAATATAAACAAAGAAAGGATATTTAAAAAATATATAATAATTAAAATAACATAACATGCAGACTAATATTTTCAAGAAACCTGAATAATAAGAGGTATTTAGTAAAATAGAGAATATAAAGCCCTAGAAGTGAAAGTTACTGTAGGATCTTGTGTCCTGAGGAGGAAAGCTTTAATGGGATGTCATGCTCAGTCAACCAGAGGAGGGAGGAAGTTACTGCCCTCTGATGTGGTCTGAGTAGCAGATTCACCAAGCTTTTTTTTTTTTTTTTTTCTTTTTCAGCAATCTTCACCCAGTAGAGTTACAATAGATGCAGAGGTGGCACAGCAGTTAATGTAGTGGATTACTGAGCAGAAGACTAAATGTTCAAGTACCAGCTTTGCCAAAAACTACCAGTACCGGCCCCTTAAGGCCAACATACCAATCAGCTGTAAGTTCCTCTGGATAAGAGTGTCTTTTAAATTGCAAAATGCAAAGATACGATAACAGGCTGCTACATGAATAACACACAACCAATTGTACTTATACTTATTCTTTTTAATTGTACTAAATAATTATTCTGACCTGACCATTCACAGATGTGTTCCTCTGGGTCTAGCACTTTCTAGGTCAAAACCAATAAGTATATTGAGGGTTGTAGAGGTGTTCTAGTCTATTAAAATTATATTTTCTTTCTATTAAATAGCTGTGCAACGTAACGGAATAATGAGCAAAACTAATTTCGTTTGTAGTAAGTCTACAATAACACACTGTGAAAAAACAAAGGCAAATGACTAAGAGATTCAACATTGTTGGTACTGGATGTCCTGCAGCAAACTCTAAAGCGTCAGCATGGACGTCTCAAGTATGTCTTCATGTAGTTATGATGCACGGTCTAAAACTAAAGTCATCATCTTGTGCTTTTGTTCTTCTCCATCCTACCATGAAAGACAATGTAATTAAAACTGAGAACATGTATGTGCTTAATACTTAAACGTTACAGCCTGTAGGCAAAGCAATTAGCAGCTCCAGTGACTCTCTAAATCAGGTTTTGTATGCTTTCATGATTAATAATATTAATTAATCATTAGCAAAAGATAATAGAACAACAGTATTCTGCCCTGACTGTCACTCTGAGGTATAAAAGAATATTAAATATATGATGGAACCAACTGGTGCCATATACAACCTTACATTAAAGGGCGCTTTTATTTTTTTTTACTTTTATTTAGTAAATGCGTTTATTTAAAGCAAGAATACAGTATAATGTACTTAATAGCGTGTATTACCTTCGCAAACTCTTAGAAAAATATCCTGTGGGTAGAACCGTATGACCGTAAGCTTAAATGCACCTGCAAATTCAACCACTTCCTTCACACTACAGCCTTTGGCACACCCAAAACAAATCCTCCTTTTGTCAATCATCAGATTTGCTGTGCAACCCATTGAACCACACATTCACTGCGCTGTACCACCTCTTCTCAATCTAAAAATCCCGTCGCACACCCAACAGGCATTAATAGCCCGATCATGCTCATGCAACACCTCTGCAGGAGCAGGAGCAAGAAGTTGCTACCACATTACATGCAAGGTCTTAATAATTATAATAGGAAATAAAAATCTGTCTTAAAATATGTTAAACATAAATATGTTTTCCCATCAGAATGACAGAAAACTAATACGGGCAAACTGTTGCCTTACTAATTTTTATAAAAGATACAAATTAATGTACAGTACAGTACTGTACTTAATGTTTCTATTTCTCTGATGTAACTATAATGCATTTGCGATGACGATGCTGAAGTGCTATATCATGCAGTCCTGGTCACAAACTTAACGACCTTAGGCAAGTTTTCACTGCTGAACATAATGCTGTATTTGTGCATAAGTGAAATAAAGTGAAAATGAGTCTGCATAAGTTTTACCTCCTCTAAAAACTAATATGCAATGTACCACATGAACCTGCAAGAAAATGTTATTTTAATGTGCCATACTTCATTGACTCATCAGCTTCAGCTGTAGCGCGCTGCCTGTTACTTCTGCGTGGTCACATTACCCTGGAGAATGAAGCAGTGCAGCAGTTTCCCTCAAAGAAAATCTTTGCTGTGTGCATAACACAACATTTTACATATTAAATGTCAAACAATTCATCAGCTGTAGTCATGTGGAAAACAAAGTTGCCCATATATTTTTAGTATTACCAATAACTGCCTTTGTTACCACCATCTACAGCAAACATTTTGAAATGCTAAAACAAATTTTACATAAAATCCCTCGGATGGAAAACTACCTAATGCCTCATGGAGAAGAATGTACCATTATGCTTACAGTGATGATAGAACTGCACAATTTTAGGCTCAAAGTGATTACATAAAAGGCAGTGAGGTGAAAAAAAGAAAGGAAAGGGACAGGGCAGCATGTAAAAGAAAAGGGTGAGGACGATAGCATGGACAAGGGCAAAAGAAAAGTAAGGAAAGGGCAGGACTAGACAAGAAAGCATAAAAAGGGGCAGGGACAGGTCCAATAAAATAAAAGGAATAAACAGAACAGAGCACAGTAAGGTCAATGTAAAGAAACATTAAATGGAAACAAACAAAAATAAAGGAAAAGTAGGAAATGGAGAAAACAGAAATAAACAAAAGGATATATAAAGGTATAAAGGTTTGAACATCATGTTGATAAAGGAAAAAAGACAATGCAAGACTGTGAAGGTAAAATAATGAAGAAATGGGTAACAAAGTAAATTAGAAAAGGGCAGAAAAAAATGCAGAAAACCAAAGTTATATATGGAATTAAAATGAAAGTACATAAATTAATAAGATGATTATGAAATGAAGGGAATGGATCATACAGTACAAAGGAATGGACATGACTTGGCATTACAAGATGGTGTAATATAGGAATGGGGGTGAATAAAATTAATCAATATAGTTAATATAAAATACAGCACATTAAATACAGGGCAGAAAAGAAAACAGATAGAATGAACAGAAAAAGAAATGCTAGGCAATGAAAGCAGTGCATTAGAAAGGAGTGGGAAATGAATAAAAATGACATCAAAGGCCATTTCAGGACATGGAAGGAAAAAAATAAAGATACATTAAAAAAGGTAAATGAAAGCAAAGGCAAAGACAATCTATTGCTGGTGTACAAAGGAAAAAGATAAAGGAAATCACTGCATATCATAGGCAAGGGCAGAACATCAGAAACATCAGAATGACAGTAATGTGCAAAAGAGAACTGAAAGAGCAAATGAAAAACGAAAAAAATTAAGGAAATGAATGAGCGTGAAAGCACAGCACAGGATATGGAATGGTGCTGCAGGACAGGACGAAACATGGCAGGAACCGGCAGGTTAAGAAAGGGCAGTATGGGGCAGGACAAAAACAAATTCATAGAAGAGAAGAGAACAAGACAGGAAGGAAGAGGGTACCCATGTACAAGGTGAGACA
Source organism: Parotocinclus spilosoma (assembly GCA_033117975.1). NCBI lineage: Eukaryota > Metazoa > Chordata > Actinopteri > Siluriformes > Loricariidae > Parotocinclus > Parotocinclus spilosoma. The sequence continues at coordinate 1,492 of JAVSBV010146805.1, read as the reverse complement.
GGAAAGAACAGCACAGAGAGAGCAGGAAAAGAAAAGGCAGAAAAGAAAAGACAAAGGCTGAAAAGAAAAAACACTGATAATTAAAGGTCAGAACAGGGCAGGACAGGGCAAGGAACGAAATCAAAAGAAGGTAAGGGAATTAAAAGACAAAAGGACAGGACAAGGACAAGAGGCAACAGATGAAGACGAAGAAAAAGCACAGAAATACAAAAATGGCAAAAGAAAAACAAGAAAAGAAAAGACAAAGAGGTAACAGAAAATAACTTAAAACTGAAATATCATGACAAAAAAAGACAGATATGAAAGGGCTACAAAAGAACAGGACCAAATACCAAAAGGAAAATGCTGGAAAAGAAAAAAAAGTAAAAAGAAAAGGAAGGAAAGTAACAGGATAGGTCAGAGAAGTAGGCAAGAAGGTATATTCAAGGCAGGATGGGAAATGAAAGCAACAGCACAGAAAAGTCAAATAAATAAAAGGTCAGGAAAGAGTAGACTAGGACAGGGCACAAAATTAAGGGCCACGGTGTGAGGGAGTTGGAAAGGAATACATAAACTGCATATAACTCATATATGGAAGGTCAGGGATGAACTGAAGAGAACATACTGTATGACAAGCCAGTAAAGCCAGAAAAAAGCTGGAAAGTAAATAGCAGGACAGCTGAGGGAAGCAATGAAAAAACGGAAAGAATATGACAGACAATATGTTAGTAGACAGGAAAGTCAGTGTAGGGACAACAGAGAACAGAACAAGGAAGGAGGGAGGAGAACAGCGATAGAGAAGAGAGAAAGGGAAAATAAAAAAGCAACACCTAAAGACACTGAACAAAGGCAGTAAAAGTCACTGATAAGAAATACAGCACTGTGGAGTACTCGGAACAGTATGGCAAAACATGATAAGTCTTTCAATGCTTCTGTCCACAGGTGGCATCCATCACAGCAAGAACGTCTTCTTTTTTATTTATTAATTTATTTGCTTAGATGTTCTTCGTTTCTGGCGATTACGCTCTTCTTCAGTGGATAAACACAATAGAGAACATTTACTGTCAGCTTTCAAGCTGGGCTTTATAACAGCACTGCTCAAGATGAATAGGGCAATTCAGAGCCCTCCAGGTAAAGTCACTGTCCATCCTGAACATGCTTCACTGAAATCAAATCGATCTGTTGACCTTTCCTTCTAATGCAATTGACAGCTGAGATCAGAGCTTGGAAATCGCATCAGGTCTGCTAAGCTCTGAGAGCGCTTTGTCCTGTCTATCAGGGTGGCGACTGTTGAGTGCAAGTGCTTTATACCTTCAGTGCAAATCACGTTTAAGAGTTTAATTCCAAAGAAACTCAGAATCGTACCACAGCGCATCACGAATCAAGGGCGACATGCAACCTGCTGATCACCCTTCTTATTAGGAACAATATGTTCCTATGACAAAAATAATAATAACAGGTCAGGACTCCCCACAGGACCAGCACAGATCAGGCACTATTTGGGTGGTGAATT
>JAVSBV010146796.1:0-15686 GCA_033117975.1 Parotocinclus spilosoma | reverse complement strand
GTGGTTCTACAAAGTATTAAGCAAAGGCTGTGAATACTTATGTAAATATGATTTCTTTGTTTTTTAATTTTAATAAACTTTCAAAACTCTCAAGAAAACTTTTTTTCACATGGTCATAATGGTGTATTTTGTGTAGAATTTTGAGGGAAAAGATTAATTTGATACAATTTGGAATAAGGCTGTAACGTAACAAAATGTGGAAAAAGTAAAGCGCAGTGAATTCTTTCCGGATGCACTGTATATTAGGAGGAGCTACGCAGTTTCCCAGCCCAACACTGGAGGGCAGTGGCGGCATGGTAACCGTACTGGGGCTAAGACGGTATGCATGCACTGACAGCGCCCAGCATTCAATATTCTGGCTGAATAAGACATTCTGGAAGTGGTTCCTTTTGTTGCACCTTTGGTATTTGGTAGCATTCTGGCGCAAGATACTTTTCTGTTATAAAATCAAAAGTTCTGGTATAGTAAAGAAACAGTAATAGTGTCAAGTAACAGCAATTGTCTGGTTCTGATTCCGGTGTGACTAGTCAGACATCAGACATCAGACTAATCCTGTGACCAGCACTGACTGATGAAGAACTGGCACCATGGACACAGGCACAAACTGGGTAGAATCTGGTGGAGCAGGGTGGCCTTGCCTTAAACAATTGTAAACAACTAAAAAAGCAACTAAAATTGCTTGTGGTGTGTTTTAAAATCTGGATACACAATTTTGTTAAATAGCACAAATATACTGCTCAGGAACAGTAAATTAGGGGGTACTTTAAAATTAAATATTCCATAATGACATATCCCAAAACTTTTGTGAGCAGTGTGTAAATTAACTTTCATAGGTTTAGCTATTATATCGATTACCAATAATTTGATAAAGAAATTTTAGGTCCACTTTTGGCACGTCAGTTTTCTTTGTGCCTTTGTGTATTGTATGTTTGTTTGTGTCTGTCTGTCTGGGGCTCGTTTTTGGCAGCATCTGATGGCGATAATGATATCCAGCACCCAAGGTGCACTTTTATCGATAAGAAAATGGATTACTGCAGCTCGTTTTCCCATAGACCTGCAGATCATCAGAGGGCAATTGTGGTATCATGTTACAAATTAATTTAGGAGAGATCCCATGTTTGCATCACACGATCAGCATACATCCACTGCAAGAAACGCTACAGACATTTTTAAATCTTGTTTTTAAAAATCCCATAAAAAGAAACCCCAGAACTGTTCACAATGAACAGCCACATGGCAGCTCATCAAAGAACACTGTCTAGTATTTCAAACCACACAGGGGACCATTTTGCCATCCAAACACGAAAATGGTAAATACACAATACTAGTGAAAAACAAAATAATGGAACAATTGTATGCTGGGCCTGGAAACACCTACAGTACGTGAGTCCTCTTACTCAATTAAGTAAATGCTTGTTTCAGTGTTAAAAGTGCAGCATTTCAATGCAATACACACATGAGTGACCATCTGACTCAGTCTCTTTTTATCTCTATTTTTTATGTTTTTATGTTTCTTCAGGTAATGTTTAAATACAGGCTTACTAAAAAGTTCCTTCATGAACACAATAGGTAATAATTTGCATGAAATCTTCATGGATTTTAATAATCATGATAATATTTGGAACTGGAGATAAGGAGAACACCTTAAATGCCTGGCTGGCTTGGGGAGTGCGGTGGAAGGTGTGGAGCTTATCATTCAGTATTGTAGTGAGTGGGCCAACAATTGAATTAACCATTTATATAACTTGGTCCCATGGAACCGGTGAAGACCTGAGTTGATCTAGTGTCACCAAACTAGCTAACGAGGATATGGGTATCTGCAAACTTGGATATATCTTCTGGACAAAGATGAACCCTGGAGCTGGGGGGAGCTACAATGATGGATGAATCCATCTGAAAGTGCTTCAGACATAATCATCCATGGCCTGGGTTTATGCCATACAGCAAGAATAAACTTGGGCGTGTGGAGGTCTCCACCAGGTGTTGCAGTTGCAGTTGTGATGTCAATGTGGTGGCAATTCAGTGGCTGTTTGATTGTTAAATACCTTTTCGAAGTCAGCTTAAAGAGATGCTACATTTCTGAGTAGTGGGAAGGGACTATTGGAGGGCAAGATGGCCTGCAACTCTTAGTGCCAAACTAAGCAGTGGGTTCATTGCAGTGCAGTGTAGAAGTATGGTGACTAAGTAACCTAATTTGTTGTCCAAAAGATGGCTGGGTTATTTTAATCAAGCAAATGTAAAATTTGAATGAGCTAATTAGTGCAAAAATATGTCTGTAAGGAGGCAGCTATCTGCCAGGACCAGTGCATCTTGTGTTCACATATGTCATCAAGCAGATGTCAAGAATCACTTTAATATTTGGCTTCACTTTCAGAGAAAAAAATAATAGGTTAAGGCAATATGTGTGGAATTAGAATTGGAATCAATAAAATGCAAATGATTTCCAACCCAAATTACCAGCCGGGTGAAGAAGGCACCTAGCAGTGCCTCAGGCAGCTGAGGAAATGCAAGAGGTCTCGAAAGCACTGTAGAAAACCTTATGCACTGCAACAATGGCGCCTGTTGTTTCTGGGGATAGTAATGCCTGGTACAGAAATTACAGCATCCTGAACAAGAACCCCCTTCATATAGTGATCCGATGAGCTGAGCATATCACCATAACAGCACTGTCCGGTCCACAGGACATCTACTCCAGACAGTGCAGGTTATCAGCTAATCAGAACTTTAAGGACATTCATCCTAGCCATAACCTTTTCCAGTGGTAATGTCTAAACTTCATCAGGGCCAGGACTGAGAGACTAAGGAAGAGCTTCGTTCCTCAAGCCATACGGGAAATAAAAAGGTACTGAAACCTAAAACTATTATATATCCTGCAGTACACATAAATACACACACACACACACACACACACACACACACACACACACACACAGTCAGAATATTTGCACATTAGCCGTGATTTCTTTAAGAGTGCAAGCTCAGCTTCCCTTAAAATGTCAAGAATTAAATGGTTACATGGTAAATACTAAAGTTGTGTTAACATTTCATTGACTGCAAATGCTTTAAAACATGCTCATCTTGAAGGCTAGTTCGTTCAGAAACAGCTACTTATCACACATGGACTGACTTGATTTTGTTAAGTTCTCATACATTCACGTAGCGTCAATGCCACAGAGTTCAAGAAATAATTCTCTTATATGGTCTATGGTTAACGCATATGCCCATAGAAGCTGACCATCCATTCACTTTAATGTGACTGCATGGAACAGTTTTTTTGCCTTAAAACTCAACGATCATTGGAAGACCACCATGATTTTGTTCTCTGGGGGTGAATGGAGCTATGAGCTTCCGCATTATGATTGGAGGATCAGTCAATAGGTTGAATGTCGGTTTGATTGGACAGCTATTCTGAAATATACACTGTCACATACTCCTTGGGAGCTCAGTCCCATCGTGGATTTTGCAAGTGAAGTCAAAAGTCAAACTGCAACCCATTTCTTGGTATTTGCTTGGCGAAATTACTTAACCATAAAACACTTCCTTGTTTCAGTTTAACATCATTTCAACATTTCCTTGTTTAAGATTAATTTTGTTAGTTTGTTAAATCAATCATTCATTCAGTTGGTTAGGTCAGAGTGAACTAGCCAGCTGGTATGGTGCACGCGATGGCAGACAATGCTCAATTTGTCGACCTGATTTGATAATATTCCTTATGAGGAGAAACTTAGCTAATATTGGTTTGGTGAAAAATGTAAGGAAAAGTAACAGTTCTTTTCAGCTTTTCTGGTACGATAAACTTTGCTGGCTGACTGGAAGTGCTGTGACTGTTGGCCATGCCTCTTGATTAAATGAATCTCAGGGATGTGTTGTCTGGTCAAATTTGGGTTTTGGTGACCTTTGACCGGGTGTATAAAATGCATAAACAGAGCAATTATCATATGAGTGCATGTGCAAGGGTTGAACATGCAATTAATGATGGTGCTCCCATTCAAGCAGCAAAACATAATAAAACTGTCGAACAAAACAGGGCCTTCCTAACCTGACTTATTGATATGACTTCAGTGCTTGGCAGGAGCTTTCATTTGGAGACCATGATGAGAGTAGTAAATCATCCACCAGGGGGAATTACAGGAAGTTTGCAGAAACATTGTCTAAATATAACCTAGATATGTCATCAGCCATGTGTTCTGGTATGTCTCATTCTATAAAAAATGACTTGATCTCTGCTGCTCTTGCAGCCACTGAAATAGGATTTAGGATGCTCCCTTTTTTGTATGGCAGGTGGATGAAACAACTGTTATTGCTTGCTGTGCCCAACATTCTGTCATTGTTTGCTTTGTTAAAAGTGTAGGTAAAATTCAGTAGTGCTTTATTGTGGGTTTTCTTATGTTGCTGAGGAACGAGGGCTACAGTTTTAGAAATAAACATGGGACACAGACATACAATGGGGCGGCTGTCATGGCTTCAAACTTTTTTTTTTGCAAAGGCTGCCAGTAGCGTCTGCAGTGTTCAGATATGTTTGTTCAGATATGTCATTTCCCCTTTTTTCTAAAAAGGATGTCCTGTGTCTTTTGACTTACTCTGGTACATACACTGCTTACAGAAATGATGGGATATTTCATTTTTGAATATTTCATTTTGAAATACCAAGCAAATACTAAGAAATGGGTTACGGCTTGCCAAAAGATGATATGATCTCTCACCTGGCATATCGTGGCCCAGACAAATGCCCCGTCACTGCAAACGTCCTCATCAAAAGCATCTGCTGGGTTGTTTTCCATCACTGCTGCTTCCAAAGTCCCCAGCTTTGATAGCTGTACGTTGATAGGTGTACACCTCAGATCTCCCAGAGTTTGCATGCAGGGAAAAACTTCCAACATAGCAGGAAATTGTGGGTAAGCCTGGCATATCATTGTCAACACTTCCACTTTTATCACCGATTCAATTATTTCTGAAGCTGTTGATGAACCACCATGGCCACAAGTCTTTGGTCTTTGGAAAACCCGCTTATCGTAGGTATAAAGGATATTACAGCACTTACATAAATAAACACACAACACACAAGACACACAGTATGAGCATTTTAAACATCCACAGGGAGTTAATGGCATTACATTATCAATCATCAGGTTTCCACTGCTAGCATAAGAAAATTTCAACTAGTTTTTATTTTGGGTAATTCATGTTTTTAACCCACATTCAAATATCGTATTTATTTCATTTTTGTGGTGAAATCGCCGTCGGGACCATCCACTCGCACAATCACTACATGCAGAGCAATAGCCTGTTATAGTTCAATCATTCAAACCCATATTGTTCATATGACCGTTCATATGTCAGGGATGTATTTCCCCCACCCCATAGTGCATCAAAAGTTATTACATTTTGAATATGGAGACAGATAGCACAGGTGACTAAAAGACAATAAATTAGAAAAAATATTGATGGATTTAAACTTATAAAGCGTTGTGTATTAGGGGAACATTTTAACAAAGCAGGTCTACTGCCTTTTATTTCAATGCTTATACTTTTGTACTGTTATTTGTATTCACAGTCATTTCAAGCATCGTAAGGGAGATACGACAGTTTTAGAGTCGATGGAGAGTGATCTAGGTAGTCATGAAGAAACTGCAGCTTCTGGTGAATCCAGGTCATTGTAAATGTCATATAACTAACCAGACATGGTCAATTTAATAATTTATGTGACTAAAAATGGCATAAACTGTGATGTTTATTTTGTATTTCCAGTACGATGATGGATGGAGTGTTCCATAGACATTTAGATGAAAAAGTACGGCCTTATATCGATCTGATTGACTCTTTAAGGCTGATTGGTATAGATGAAGATATGGCTCTACCAACTATAGCTGTGATCGGAGACCAGAGTTCAGGAAAAAGCTCAGTGTTGGAAGCATTATCTGGGGTGGCACTACCCAGAGGAAGTGGTGGGTTAATTTCATTATTTCTACTGGAATAATACATATATTTAACAATTTACCATTTACTTTCCAGTGACCGGGATGCTTGTATGTTTCCTCATATCACAGCTTTTGCTAATTTCAAACATCAACATTCTCACTTTTTAAAGTCGCTGACTGAAATAATAGCTATGGCACCCCAATATGTGTTTTGTTGTCTCACAGTTATATTTTCTGTTAAACTTATTCCTGACAACAAAAACAAAATGTCCAAAAACAATGTATGAATTTAAGGTATATTCTTGTGGAGGCAAGGAAGCGCCCCTATGCAAAGGTGCAAGAAATTGGTGAGAACTTGAGGAGGTGGAGCTTTCTATAATAATGAATGTTCATTTCACCCATGGCTAATGGACAAAAAACTCACAACACATTGACTTAAGAATAACAATTAAATCACATTCTTATTTAAATAACCTCAAATCAGAAAAAGTTGTGACAGTTTGGAAAATGCATTTAAAAACACACACAGTGTTTCTTACATTTACTTTGACTTTTAATTATTTGAAGATAGTTTTAAGTGGCACTACAGTACATTTTTAAGTGGCACTACGTAACTTCATAACTACTTATTGTAGTGCTAGACAAAGTTTTGGTAAAGTAATCCCCTCCCAGGTGGCTATTCCCAGCTTTTGTTGAATGATAGTTCTTGATGCAGTGTCATCTAAGGGATCTGCATTCAGCGTAAGCTTGAACTCTTGGCCTTTACGCTTTGAAATTCCTCCCAATTCCTTGAATCATTGAAAATAAAATATAATACACTGTAGAGGAAGAAATATACAAATTCCTTTTTAATCTTTAAGGAACATTGCTTTTAAACAGTTCAGCCAACCCTGCCATGTTCAGAATTGTTAATTGTTTGCTGCTGGAATTTGGTCAGACATTAATTAATAATACATTGAATAATAATGATTTTGCATTGTGTGCACCACACATACTATTTCATTGTCCTGTAATTTGTAAATAAAATGTTACTATTTTATTCTACACTATGTCTAAAATTTAAATTTCTAGGTGCTATACTATATTCTTTGCGTTTTAGGAATTGTTACTAGGTGTCCACTTGAGCTGAAGCTAAGGAACATTAAAAGTGGTGGTCATTGTAAAGCAGTTATATCCTACAAAGAAAAGATAATTAAGTTCGACGACCCATTACTAGTTGAGGATTACGTTAGAAGAGGTTAGTACTTTACACAAATAGTACCCATAAAATATATTACATGCCTTTAACTCTTAGTATCAGAATTGTTACCTATAACCTATAATTTCCCATCTTAAGGGTAAAGTGTTTTATTACTATTAATATATTGATTTCTGAATAGCTATGACTACTATAAATATTTCTGCAAACTACATAAACGAATAATTGGCTTATATTATTTTCAAAATAATATAAGCACAATAACATCCACTTTATTAAGTTCACCTTGCTAGTACCGGGTTGGACCCCCTTTTGCAACAGAACTGCCCTAGTTCCTTATGCCATACATTCAAAATGGTGCTGGAAACATAGCTAGAGATTTTGGTCCATGTTGATAACATCACACAGTTGCTTCAGAATTGTGAGCTGCATATCCATGATACGAATCTCTTGTTCCATCACATTGTGCTCTATTGTATAGAGATCTGGTAAACGTGAAGGACATTTGAGTAGTGTGAACTCACCATCATGTTGAAGAAACCAGTTCTTATGCTGTTGTAGTCAAATGTGCTTCATGATTTGATGCATTGTGAATTCAGAGATGCTCTTCTGCATACCTTAGTTGTTACGAGTGATTATTTGAGTGACCGTTTCCACACTAACCTGTCTGGCCTGTCTCCTCTGACCTCTGGCATCAACAAGACATTTTACCCATATAACTGACCTCACTGGATTATTTCTCTTTTATGAACCTTTTTCTGTAAACCATAGTGGTGGCATGAAAATACCAGTAGATAAGCAGTTTCTGAAATACTCTGACCAGCCCATCTACCAAAAAAACAAACAAACCACGTTCAAAGGTTCTTAAACCAAATTTCCTTCTCAGTCTGATGCTTGTGTTGAAATTCATCAGGTCATCTTGCCAATGTCTACATCCATAAATGCATTCATTTGCTGCTAATTGTTTGGCTGATTAGGTATTTGGGTTTGCAAGCAGTCAAACAGGTGTACCTAATAAAGTGGGTGGTGATTGTATATTAAAGATACTTTTACAATAATAATGTATATTATTATTGAGTTGAATATACTTAATACATATGTATGTCACTTTACTAACAGCCCAGAATGAGCTGGCTGGAAAAGGAGCTGGAATCTGTGATGATCTGATTAGTCTGGAAATCATGGCTCCTGATGTGTGTGATCTTACACTAATCGATCTGCCTGGGATTGCCAGAGTTCCTGTAAAAGATCAACCTGATGACATTGGAAATCAAGTTTGTTTAAATTCTGAAACACCTTTTAATAATCAGTTCAAAAGCATAACCATAAACCATAAATATCTTTAAATAATTCAGTGTTATTTGTGATGGACTTTGTATTGCTGGTGTTAATGTTTAGTTTAAAGCTGTTTCATCATTTATTTGAGAAGTTAGAAGCTGTGTGATGCTAAAATAGTAAAACACCTTGTATCAGTGTATAGAAATCTTCTACACATTCATAATTTAGCTTACATGGGACATCTTTATGATATGAAATAAAAAATAGCACAATTAGCAATACTTAAGCAAGAGGCTCAAGTGATGTATACAACTCTTTGATTTAGTAAAACAAAAACATTGATTAAATATTTTGTTAAAACTTTCTTCCTCAGTTTTGTATGGTACACAGAGTAGTGCTGTCCAACGCTAAAGTGCAACGATGATGTGCAAAGAATATATATTGGCGTTCATTTCCGCTGAAGAGATACCATTCGGTCAATTCAATGTAGACCTTCTACACATCTTCTCACTGCTAAAGTAACAAATATTCACATTTAAATTTAACATATATTCTGGCACCTATATAAGTTTCAGGAGGATTCTTTGGTTAATTTAAAAAAGATTAACAAGTCAGAGAAATATTTATCTATCATTTTACTTTTCTTGTTGTAACCCAGATCAAAAATCTCATATTGAAATATATTGAGAGAAATGAAACTATCAACTTGGTTGTGGTTCCATGTAATGTTGATATAGCAACAACAGAAGCACTAAAGATGACACAGGAAGTGGATCCTGAAGGAAAACGAACTCTGGGTAATGTGGCACACAGTTAGTTATACTATACTAGCAATTACTAGTTTGATTGTCTAGCCTGGATGTGTCTAAACTGACACTTTTCCATTGTGTTCTGTTTGTTACATTTAAAAATGAAAGTGCACTAATACTACTATAAGTACCTCGCTAACAAAATTAGGCGCTGTTTCATTAAGGCATATTTCATTTTTATTTTATGCCATGCATTTTAGATTTCTGTATAAATTGGTCTTTAACATTAACCGTGTTCTGATCGTCTTCTAAGTCACAACAATAGACAAACACTGTCTTCTTAATTTAATACCACAAAATGATGTGTTTATGTTTTGATTGACCACAGCATGTAACACATTCATGGTGCAAGGTGGGGAAATATGTGAACCCTTGGATTTAAAACACACATAGCATTGTGTGTTCCTTCCAAACAACTCAATTTTGGTTTCATCTGGCAACATTTTTCCAGTAGTGCATCCAGGTTCCCTTTTGCAAACCTCTGTGGTGTCCTCCCATGAACTCAATTCTTGTTTAATGTTTTATTTGTAGATTTTTTTTAACAAAAATGGTAGCGTCTGTCAGAAATGTAGCTGACACTCTTATGATTTTTCTTCACCGCCATGAGCATTCTGCACTGTGATCTTGCAGTCATCTTTACAGGATGACCACACCTTGGGAGAGTAGCAACAGTGCTTTCTCCATTTGTAGACGGTCTGTCTTACCAAGAAAAGGATGTTAGAAATACGTTTGTAACCCTTTCTAACTTCATGCAAGTCAACATTGCCTGGATATATGTCTTCTGAGAGGTGTTTTAGACAAAGCATGGTTCATATCAGGCAATTCTTCTTGAAAAGAGCAAACTTAAACCTGGTGTGTGTGTTTTATAGGGCATGGTACCTTTAACCAACACATCACAATTGACAAAATTATGCAGAAATTCAAGTAATCTCAAAGGGTTCACAAGTAATCTCAAGGGTTCACATTTTGCTACTGTTGTATAACCCAAAATCAGAAAAAGTTGGGACAATATGGAAAATGCATAGGAATTGGGTGGAATTTCACTGTGTCAAGAACAAGGGCGCAAACTTAAGCTGAAAGCCAGACGGCACTGCATCAAGAACTGTCCTTTAACAATAGCTGATATAAGCACCTGGGCAAGGGATTACATCATGTTAACCATGTCCAGAAGCAGACATGACTTCTCTGGGCTCAGAGGCATCTAAAACGGACCGTCACACAGTGGAAAGGTATATTGTGTTCAATGGATGCCATGTGCTCTGGACCAAAATGAAAAAGACTATTATCCATTATTTCTCTATATATCCAAGTTCTGTTATTACCAACAAGTTTAAAAGTCAGGCTCTGTCATTTATGGAGCATTAATGCAGAAAGGATACTGAGATTTTAGAGCAACTTATGCTGCCACTTGGTACCCTTTGTGTCAAAATAGCTTTTACATGTGGTGAAAAGGAATGACAACATTTCTGACTTGTTAATGCTGTACCTGACTTTATGTGGAATGTGTTGCAGGCCTAAAATAAAGAATGGAAGTTGGACAGACAAAACATGTAATATCTGAAATCATACTGTCTGCAATTGAATAATCAAAAGTAAATTTAATAAACACTGTGTGTTTTTATATGCATTTACCATACTGTCCCAACGTTTTCTGATTTAGAGTTGTAGAATTGGCACTTTCTGTCTTGTTTTTGTATGCCAGTGCATCCACAACTTTTACTAATACTGTGACTTTTGTATTTATGCCCTTCTTCTACTCCCACTATTGTTAGTACTACTCCCAGTACTAAAAAGACAACAACTTCTATTGCATATAATAGTAGTGATGCTTCTACTACTAGTACTACTACAACAAATAATAATAAGAAGAATGATAATAATAGTAATAATAACAATAATAATAATAATAATAATAATAATAATAATAACATAAATGTTTCTGTTAAACAGCTATTCTTACCAAGCCAGACCTTATTGACAGTGGAACTGAGAAAAACATTTTGGATATTGTCAGAAACCAGGTCATCCCCTTAAGTAAAGGATACGTCATGGTCAAGTGTCGAGGCCAAAAGCAAATTGATGACAAGATTTCTCTGGCTGAAGCAATACAAGTGGAGAGAGATTTTTTCAGACGACATGAATTCTTCAGGTGAATGTCACAAGACGAACTCATATATATGTATATAACCCACTTGCATGAAATTGCATATTTACTATATCAATTTAAAATAATTTTCGTTTTTTTAATTGCTAGTTGTCTATTGTATGAGGACAAAGCAACTATTCAGTGTCTGGCCACCAAACTTACCCAAGACTTGGTTGATCACATAAAAGTAGGTTTTAGTTATCTTCTTTGCATTTTATACCAAGTACATAACACTGGTTTACATTTGAAAATAAGTTTTCTGTTAACCTAATTATTTTCACTAATTACAAATATGAAGAAATATGTAATACATCAAAACAATTCACAAATGAGAAATTATCAAATATTGAAGTTCTGAAGTAGCAATATCGTGTAATATATTTGTTTCATGTGAAAACAAAAACAAAAACAAGTCTATTGTCTAGCCAAGAGAGCATCTTAATTGATAGTAAGATATTCTCTCTTTTTGGATGCTCTGGAATAGTTATGATCAGGGTTTTTATGCTGTAAACACCAGCAGTGGTTTGCCATCATGTTTGTGTTCCATCTGCCTTGATATCTGTGTTCCATGGACTTGATGTCTTGGTGGAAGTATTCTCATTGTTCTTCATTCATAGCTCCAAGATTTGAGAGGTAGTAGTTCAGGTGGCTAAGTGCAATTTGACACTACCAGTGTTTACTCCCAGTCTTTAAAAAACAGTCAAACGCATTTTTAACTAAATGGTTATAATTTTTGCCCCTGACGTTGCCAAGAAAGTCTGTAATCACTTTAAAAAAAGCAGACCAAGCATCATTTTCTATGGTTTTCATGGTATTGAGGAATTATCTGCCTTTGATTTGAATCCTAATTTTGCAGGCCATTTAATAATCCAGCTTTCAATTCATGTGATAGAGAAGGAAATTTGGTACACAGGTACTTGAAGCACTCACCATCTTGATCCAAAGCCCTAACAAAATGTTTCATGAGTCAAAATTTTATATGCAATGGGGGTGGGGGGCACACTTTCTGGGGATTGACAAGTGGTTCGTTCTTAATATTCTTATCACTGATCTCAAATTCTCAAATTGTCTGACAATTTTATCCTAGTATTAGGAACAAAAAGCAAGGAATTTTTGTAAGAAACTGCTTTATTGTGCTAAAAGCATTGATATAACTTTCAGGTCGCCACATAAAATTAAGCAACAATCATTATATTTTATTTTTTTCTTAGTGGTCCTCATGGATTCATAGGTTTCTTTCATATTTTCCAAGTGAGTGATGTAGAAGCTAATAGAAGCTAATTTACTGCCATTGTGAAGCAACACACACTTTAAACTTCTCTTTGAACTGTCTTTGTTCTTTAATGTTGATGCAGTATACAATCTGCACGTCCACATGGAAATTTCAGAAATCTTCCTATCTTTTTGCAGATTCAGCAAAAAGTAATAATAATAATAATAATAATAATAATAATAATAATAATAATAATGATAAAATAATAATGGTACAATATTGCTATAAGAGTTTTTTGAGTATACATTGTTTTGTAAAAAAAAAAAACCAGACATGACTGGAAGAAAAAAAAGTGAGTTTTGGATTCTACTCTAAAATACATACACATGTTATCTTGTAGTTAGAAAAACTGTGATCAGTTATGCATACTGATTTATACTTAATCATTTGCAGTGTTTTTACAAATAAACAGTGCAAATCAGAAGTCTGTGTTTTAATCGGCAATGGTCAGATGGGTGGTTGAAGGTATGAAAAGTTATAAGTGTCAGTTAGAACTCACAATATCATCACTAAAAGACGGAAATGATAATCCTTCCCCCAGAATTCACAGGGTCCATGCAGAGGTATACCCTGGACAGAGTGCCATTCCATCACATCATACTGTATAAATGTCATCCTTCACATTGCAAGCATAACCAGTGGTTCAAACCCAACCTTCAGAAAATTACCATTTCCACCAGCTGCTTCTCAGCACTGAGTCTCTAGAATTGCTCCAATGAATTACTTATGCTATATTATATTTTATTTTAGAAATCTCTACCCCTGCTCTCAGAGCAGATCAAAAAGCAGCTGTGGAATTTGAGGAAAGAGCTGAGTCAGTGTGAAGCAGGCCCACCACTGGATCCACAGAAGAGGAAAGACTTTTTTATAAATGTATGCAACTTCTTGTCTCATCAGTAGACATTCTGTTTTGCATAGTATTTTATGGTATAATATTACATATACATGTACATGTATGTACTATATGTCTGACTGGCTTTTGTTTTTTTCTTGCAGACACTGATCAATTTTAATAATAAGATCAGATGTTTGGCATCTGGACAAGTGGTCAATGAAGATAACTTGTTTGTGCTGCTTCGGTCTGAGTTCAAAAAGTGGAAGGAACATCTTGATTGCACAAAGAATTCATGTTAAGTACACATTACATATGTAGGGCCACACATTTCTGGAGTACCTAAATGGATATCGAACAAAATAATATAGCTACCATAAAATGTATTATGATATAATAGAAGTGTACTGCTATTGAACAGCCAACAGGAACAGATGGAAATGTTGTTTTACTTTAATGCAGTCCAGCAAACGGCCCAGGATGTGGTGAAAGAATATGACCTTAAACACAGAGGACGAGAGCTGCCTGGCTTTATTGACTACAATGTGTTTGAGATGGTGGTGCAGAGGCTTGTAATCCAGCTAAGGGGTCCAGCTATTGACACACTAAGGAACATTCGAGGTGTGGGCTCTGTTTTAGGACATTTGTACTAAATTAATGATTTTTAAAAAGACTATTTGCTGAGGTCATTGGTAGATGCTAAATTAATGTCCATACCATGTCCAAAATACAGTAGCTGTAAGTTAAGCAGGATAGATAATTGTTAGATAGATAGATACTTTAGGATAGATACTTTATGTTCAAGACAAGTTAGTAATGTGAACACTAGCAAAATTGTATTAGTTTGCTAAAATAGACTAAACCTGTTCATGACTTTATCATCTCCTTTGTCAGCTAATTTGCCAGCAGTGGTTTAGTCCCAATGATTAGTTTGTTTATCTATAATAATTAATTAAATTTAATTATGTTTCCAATAGTATATAGTACACCCCCCTTCATAAAGTCTTAACTGTAAATGTATTCCTTTTTACCCTTCCTTTTGAACCTATACATTTTTTTTCATGTCCTATTTAGGTAAAGCAACATTTTCCCCACTCAAATTACTAAAACATTATTTTCAATTTTCTCTTTTGGGTTGTTTACAATTTAACTTGCATGTTTATTATTACAAAAGCCTTAAACATTTTCACTGCGGGGCACTATCTAGCTATCTAATGACTTAGAAAAGCTGTGTTTAATATACCGTTGATCATTTTAATGATTGATGAACTTGACACATGCATTCCAGAAACCATTCAGAAACAGTTTTCTGATGTCTCCAAATCCTGCTTCTTCAACTACCCATTTCTCCAATGTGTTGCAATGGTAATTATTGATTTTGAGATCTTTGTGTCCTGAAAGTGAGAAGCATTTCTAAAATCAATTATTAATGAAACCATTGGTTTTTTTTCATTACTACAACCAATACTGCAGAATAAGATAGACAACATTCAGTCAAAACAAGAAGCCAAGGTGGAACAGAGGATTTTGGAACAGTTGGAGATGGAGAAACTTGTCTACACTCAAGATGGCATTTATTTCAAAACCTTGAATGAGACCCAACTTTCTGGCAAAAAAGAAAAATCTGCAGCAGACAACAGTGCTGGGTTTGACAGCAGAATCAAGTATCCAGAAATGCTAAGGGCATATTATGAGGTATATTTCACTACAGTATTTTATGTGTTCTGTGTGTCTGAGAGATCACTAAAACAGGAATTAAAATTATTTGCAGATCATACACTACAGTTGCTAATATTTCGAAGGCTGATGCCCCAAGTGTCCCAATATTTACTCCAAATTTAGAATGTTTGGTATTTCATTTCATGAATCAGAATATTTAAAACCAAAAAACAAGCATGTATAATTAACAAGTTCTGGAAAGAAAGCAAGAAAATACACCAAATGATTTGGAATAATCCACCTGTGCTTAAACAGCAACTTCTAAAACAGCTCAAGTCAACTTTATTATCAAATCTGCAATATGTCCAGGACATACACAGGCTTGAAATTACATTTTTACAATCCCATGGTGCATCAAACATTAAACATGATGTAAACTTAAATAAACAATAAGTATGTATGTATATATACTGATATTGACATCAGAAGTAAAGTGGTATATACACTACCGTTCAAAAGTTTGGGGTCACCTAGACAATTTTGTGTTTTCCCTTAAATCTCATACTTTTATTT